>JAWZYV010013089.1:0-132761 GCA_038373885.1 Cheiracanthium punctorium | reverse complement strand
CTTCAAATTTTCTTGTATTGGGGTTGGGAGGGGGCAGGGGGGTGGTATCCCCCCCCCTTGCCCCCTCCCACAAAATTTAAATTTGAAAAAAAAATATTTACAAAAAAATGTAAGTATTTATTATATAAAAATCGTTTGTAATATTTAAATAATTTTTAAAAAAATGTGTTTAAAAAAAAGAAAAGAAAATCTATTTGAGCGTCAGCTGCATTATAAGAAAAACGGAAACTTCATTACAATGAGCAACTCTTTTGAAACCTCTTTAATGTAAACAGCAAGAAGAGAAATCAGTTAATTTTTAAAAGTTATCCAAGAAATATGAAAGTTAAAATCACACTAAAATTCCTATACAATTGGCAATATTGTTATTTAATTATTAATTATGAATATTGTTGCTACTTACATACATTGGTAAAAAGTGAAATTAATTTCTTACCAATCGAATAATTTGACTATTATTAATAATAGCTGAACAACACTTTGTCAAAATTTCACCCAAAGTCCCAATCTGAGACTAAAATAACCGGTACTTCACACTTTGCCTTACACATGATAAGATTCGATGGTCTAGGGGTAGCGCGCTTATCTCGTAATCAGTACGCTCAAGGTTCGGGCCCGGGGGAGGAAGATGGAAGATTTTTTTTTTTTTTTCAGAAAAACGGAAATTTAGCATACAAAAAACGAAAACATAATAAACAGAACGGACATTTTTTGAAAATTTTGCTGCCAGTCGTTTATTTTTTATTAACAAATATATTTTAAACAGTTTATCGGTTTCTTTTCATTATTTCATCGGAGTCGTCGGGAAACGATGATCGGCTTTATGGTCCCCCGAGCGGACATTTTGTACCAGTTGCCGATGAAATTTCCCCTTTTTCGGATGAAAAGCCGTGATCGGCCATTGCTCCTTCTCCTCGAATTTAACTCACCCGCCTCTCATCGACCGATGGGTTATTGCTACTAGGGTTTCTAAATTGGTTGTTTGCAATGTCTTTCCCTGGGACATCTGGTGCAGTTGAGAGTTTTTTTCGATTATGGGGATTATTTGGCCGGCAGAAAGGGGTAGACTTTTAATATGTAATATTAAAAATCTTCTAAATGTCAAAATTAATTCTTAACTTCTGTGTTGTGATTTTTATGATGTCATCAAAACAAACAAAGATTTCCTGAAAAAAAGCCATGTCTAATGAGAAATAGGACTAAATTAATAAAGTTTAATGGGTACTTACGTATTATCCTGGCGGTCCGCCAAGACAAGCGATATTTTGCCGAAATAAATGCCGGGCACATGAAATTATTAATGGTTTTGAATACGATTGGCAACTCATTTGATGAAAAAACAGTTTGGCGGGAATGACCGCCAGGATAATACGTAAGTACTGTTTAATGTTCCATTAAGGTAAAGTTTTTAGTTATTTGTTAATGTTTAAAGTAATTTCAAAAATACTGTAAAATCTCGTTACAATGAACTAAACTATTATGAAGATTAATGAATAAAATATCTTTATCAAAAGAAAATTTCAAATTAATGAATAAAACGCTTTTATCAAAGGAAATGATTAGAACTTATTAAATCAATGAAATTTCTTTTTTATGAATGAAATATTTTTATGAAAGAAAATCATTAAAACTTTACTTTTCCCAAACAAAAAGGGGATGAGGGGCTCAAAATGAGGCTGAGCTTCCCCTCACTTCAGAGGTTAATCGGGCCCTGCTTAAGTTTGTATTTTTTCTTTTCAGTTCAGAAAATGTTCGCTAAGCGGCGCTTTGCAGCACAAAATCAACTCTAAATATTAGCCTAACTAGTAATAAATGTGCTCAAAAACTACTGAACAAATGTTGAAATTGTGTGTTTGGTTTGAATGATCCATTTCCAGAGTTAAGTTTGCTGTTTTTTTTCAGTTAAAAAATATATCCCTCTGTTTTATGTATTACTTTATTATAAGAATGTTCAAATATAATTTTTTATCCTCTCTCATACATATTATAGATAGAACTTTAGTAGTATATAGCTGGATATCTGATAGTTATGTTTCGGATATCCAACATTATTTCAGATATTGAAAAATCAGCCGGATATAACAGATATCCATTATATCCTTATTAAACTTACGACTGAAAAATGGAAGCTTGTGCGACTTTTATTGAAAAATTGGCCGAATTTTTAAAAATGCGAGAATTTTGTACAGAATAAAAAAAATTTGTACTGTGTACAAATTCTTGCAGTAATAATTTTTAATGCGAGAAAAGAAAAAAATGTGAGATTCTTGCACTTTAGTGAAAACATTGTCCCACAATCATAGAATCACCTGTATTTGAAGTCAATAAGAAATAACAAATGATGTAAAGAAAAGGACATTTTTTTTGTAATGTTTAATAGAATTAGCTGTAAAAGAGTCACATTTAAAACTTTCCTTTTCTTTACTATGAAGTCTTAGTTTTAATTTTAAACTGCTTTTACTTTCCAAACATGTACCATGTAAGGAAAGTATTGTGAGCATGAAAAGTTCGACTAGGAGATTTTGGTGTACATGGAACACATCAATGTTTCCTTATAGGGCACATTTGGACCATGCTATACCAAAATTTTTAGTTATAGTAATATTTGAGAATAAATATTATCCAATATTGTAATTGAATTATTATTATTTTTTTTATAATGAAACATTACTTTTTTGGATTTGTAGATCTAGTTAAATTAATTCTCCTCAGCAAAAGAAATCCTGAATTGTAAAAAAATAAAAAGCAGTCACTCTTAGAACAAAGTTATTTGGTAAACATTGAAAAAAAAAATTAAATCTTTGGCATTTATCATTAATAATTTAAAACAAACAAAGCTGCAGAGTATTATCTTTTTTTTGTTTCAATCCTTTTATTTGCTTCATCTTCTAAAATTGCCTTAACAGGCGTACTAGTAATAATTCGAGAGCATCCCCCTTTTTGCTTAACTTTTACTCTTCAAAGTTTTTTATTACTTGGGGGTAGGATGGACGATGGTCCAATGTACCCCAATTTGAGTGGACCAAGGTGCCCCATATTCTTGAATTTTAAAAGTATAGTAATATTTTTTTTCTTTATCATAAAAACTAAGCTAACAGTAAATAATTATTAAATCGATAAATTTACCCTATAACAGAGATTCAGTTTAGTGCTCCAATCTTAATTAAACAAATGTTAGAAAAAACAAAGTAGCAGACTTCTGAAAATTACTCAGAAGTGCTAAAATACAACTCATTGAAATAAAAAATGGCTCCTTACCACTTTAACATGTGGTTTCTTTATAGGATTTGTGCAACTATGAGAGACATTTGTTGATAATAAAATGAAATAAAATAAAATAATATTTCAAAAATAACTGAGCCTGGTCCACTGTGCCTCTAGGTCCAAACTCCCCCTATGCTATTTTTACAAGATGTATATGTATGTGTGTATGAGAGTGAACACTATACCTCCTAAACGGTGCATTCGATTAAGCTCAAATTAGGCATATTTGTTATAGACCATCATCGCAAGATAGGTATTGATTTTGATGTGTATAGGACTTGTAGTTTTTTTTTTTTTTTTTAACAGGGCTACGAAAAAGATTTTTTTACATTATGGCTATGGACCCCACTGTACAGAAGTAAAAGTAAACATTTAACACAAAATGTGAAGTATTAAAGTGAGCTAATGATTAAAATATTTATACAGCTAAAAAGAAATTTCTCATAGAAGTCCAACAAGTTAATAACATACTAGGAAAAAAAGTGTGTATGCATTTATAATTATTTTCATATTATACTTGCATTCTAACAAACTATACACACTTAAAATGCAGAATATATATTAAATAGTATAAATAGATGTATATGTTTGTACATCTGTTCATTCATACCAAAACCAATTTCTTATTTCAACTACTGGGAACAATTAATATAATTGAATCAAACCAATATAACAGTTCTGTTTTAAATATACTCAACAAAATTAAAACAATATATATATTAATGTGAAATACTTACATTCTAGACGGTTATTCATTTCTGTAAGGGAAGAGTGCAATTTAGTGTCCAACAGATCTATCAAAAAAGACTGAATTACAAAAATTAATTCATGCCTTTTCCAATGGGTCTGTTAGCTTAAAGCTCTTCCAATTATACGGCAGAAATTCATGTAAGCACTGATTCATTCCTATAATTAAGAATTAAATATATAAATAGGGGAACAATACATTTATCTCATCACATATCCAACAATTTCTTCACTTAAACAAGTGCACATGAAACAAAATATACTATTTTTATCTCTGGAAAACCAGATGCAGCAGCTTGTATATTTGGCACAAAAGGCAAGTTATAATTCATTTACGAATTGCTCATGATGAATAATCGTTCCCCATTAACGTAATTCACCATATATCCTTTGCGTCATAATCGATGAGATAATCATTTGAGTCACATGCTCTTTCTCCTTTAAATAATACGATTAAAACAAGCCATGTTAAAATATAAACATTTATAAAATAGTCTAAATGAAGTATATGATAAGCCAGTAAATTAATTTTTAAAGAGAAAAAAAAGATACGTATAAATTTATTACTCACTTGTAACAGCGTAATTACACTTACCAGCAATGTGATGTTTACAAATGTCGGCTCCGGCCTTGCAGGTAGAGAAACTTTCTTTAATCGTCCAGAAACTTGATTTTTCAAATTTCACAATTATTGTATACTTTACTGAATGAAATGAAGTAGTCTGGAGACAATAACAAACCACATAACAACACAATAGACAATAACAACCACATACTTCAATGATGCTGTCAGTGTCTACGCATGATATGAAGTGGCTGGATCTTAAAAGCTTCTCGTCTTCAATAAATAAGCCAATCTTGTTAGTACAGTCTGCATAATTGAAGATACTAGTTATATCTAAACTTAAATCCATCACAATTATGGAAAAAATCGACGTTAATTAAAGAAAATTATCAAAAAAACAACGCTCGGTCAAGCGGCCAATGCTGCTGCTTATGAGAAAATGTAAGCACATGAGAATTTACCCGTCATACAGCAAATTTGTTGACGTTTTACAGCGCCACCTCTAGGTCGTTGAGATCGCGAATGGATATTCATTGCAATGCCGCGGATGTAAATACCGCCAGCAGACGAATTCTAGCTTCGAAACCAGAAACCACGCAAAATGTCCATTTGATACCTTGCTTTTAGCGCTTCCTTGTGTCGTGTTTTAATACTAAACGAAGTGTTTGTTGCATTAGGTTATTTTTTCTACCGTTGTCAGCTCATAATTATCATCTATATATATTACACGTTAAAATATCCAGTTGTTTTCAGGTGGAGTCAGTAATTGACTTATTATTTCTTATCAAAAGTTAGTTGTGATCTGATAAATTTAACTATTTTTTATGGGTAGTTAGAATTTTGCGATCAATTGTAGTGACTGTTGTCTGTTAAGAGCCATTATTTGGCTTGTGTTCAAATTTACAGACATTTTCAAGTTCAAGCCTAAATATCTGGCTTCGTGTTTATGGAAGTATCAGTAATTTTTCTTTCTTCAAAACGATGTCTAATTGCAACAAAATTCACAACCGTGCTGTTTACTAGCTGAGCGTGATTTCAGTTAGACTGCTTAGCATATTTATACTTTAAACCAACGAAGCCATCTTTATTTCTTTAGGATTGATGTAAGTACGGCTGTCCATTTAAGTACCTTTGTCAAAGTACATTTTGTTGTATGGTTAGTTAGATATACGTATATTTGTGAAGCGAATTGCTTAAAAAGTATATTAAATGACTTAGAATGAATGAGTATATTAATATTGTTTTGTGTTTTTTTTTTTTTTCTTAAGTCGCTGTTGTAAGTCGACAATTATACATATCAAAATCTTTTCTCGTATTCGATTGTCCTTCAGATTTGCTGTCCAATTATTTTCCCCATTAGGATTTGAAAAATTTTTACTGTGGATCATATGGCTGACGTGTCAAGTCTAAGGAATTTTAATGTCTTGGGCTTTTTACCATATTTTGAATTTAAGGGCTGTTTAAAAAAATTTTTTTTTTTAAACCTGTTTTTCTTACTAGGCTGGCGTGAATCGTATAGCTCATAAGCATCACCCAGCTAGCACACATACGGTGGGGCAACGTATGAATGCATACGTTGGGCTAACGTATGAATGCATACGTTGGGCTAACGTATGAATGTATACGTTGGGGCAGCGTAAAAACACTATGTTGTCATACTGTTATCCGACTATTAGTAATTGGTTATTTTTAACGTTTGTCCATTGTATGCTTATAACATTTAGTTAATATAACTTTTATCTGTTAAATTTACGTTAGATGCATATAATGTAGAAATGGAATGTGGGATAACGGATAGACAAAGATTGTATATTTTTCAAATTTGACTTTTTTTTCAAATTTATTGAGAAATGTTTGACGAATTGATGTGCAATTCACTATATTTCTTAAAAAAAAAAAAAAGTCAAATTAGAAAATTATACATTCATTATCAAACTGTTACCTAATATTTCATATCTACATTGGTCTAATACACATATGAGTAACCCCTGGTCGGACGGGCCAGATGTGGCCCGCCACGGCTTTTGATACGGCCCACGGAACATATAACCCTGTATAAAACAAATAAGGAACATTCAGAATCCCATATAAATCCCAATTATATGGCCCGTGACTTCGCTCAATTAAAAATTTTTTAATTTTCCTGTTTATTTATTAATTTTTTTTATTTAGCTATTTAACTAAACATGCAGAAACTATGATAATATATTGGAATTCTATACTTCTGTTTTAAATTAATATAAATAAATAAACGAGCATGTACATTAAATAAATTTTAAGTAGTACATGGATATACACCAATTTTTGGATGTACAATTCTAAAGCCAAACTTGCTGAGCAAAAAAATTTCATATAAAAATCATTAACTTTTACAAAGATCATATTCAAATAAAAAAAGAAAATTATCTATCTGTGCACATCATTCAAAAATCTGCAAACTCATAATAGCCCCTGATAATAAAATACATAATGTATATATGAATGTGTATACATTACTTACACGCATATATAGAATGCAACTGTGTTACAACGTCTTAAAAATATATTTATTTTTAAGAACCTGTCCATCTTTAAAAAAGAAAAACTTCACACAAAACCTTGTAAACACCACAAAACTATCTGCAAGACGTTTTAAAGTATCAACACATGGGTGCATCTATATTATCTGACTATGAGAAAGATATCAGTACAACAGAATGTATTAGTCAGTGATGTTGCTTACGCGCTATAGTGCATGAAATGAAAAAAGTCACTGATGGTACGCAAAAAAAAAGTTACGCTGCGTCCCGCGTAGTTACAATCGCACAAAATTTTGAAAAAAAAAACAAGAAGAGAGACAGAAATTCTTTTTTCCATAACACGTCCTTTCTCTAAATGCAAGAAATAGAATGTCTGAAGAAAAGCTTTAAAAAATTAATGATTTCAGTTCAGGGACCTGAACTCAGTCACAGCCTATTACTTAAAGAGCTACTGATATTTTTTATTGAACTAAAATATGCAGAAGAGACTTGTCAAAGCAATAAAAATGTTTTTTCTTCCAGTATCTCAAAGAGTATTTGATTGCATATAGGTTAGGTATTTTTCTCCATAAAATTTGAGTCCTGTAGCATATAACAGGTGTAGATACAAAAATCTCTTCTAAAATAATAAATAAATACAAAATGAAGTTGGTAAATATAGATATATATCTAATGTAAAGTACTATAACACATTTGTAAAATATTAAAATAACTGAATTATAAAAACTGTAAAATACTTAATACATACCTTTTACAACAAAACAATTTCGATGCACAAATTTAAATCCTTGTTGTTGATGAACCAGTGGTGGGAAAAACTACTTTTTTTTTGTAGCGAACTACAACTACCGCTACTTTTCGAAAAATGTAGTTAACCACAACTACTTTTTTACAAATGTAGTTAGCTACACTACTTTTGAAATGTAGTCGCTACTTCGCTACTTTTTCACCACTTTTAGAAGACAAATTTTGCTAACAGATTCAGTTTGCATTACATTCATATTTAAGGATATTGATATCCTAATTATAGAAAACTATTGATATCTGAATTAGAAAAAACTATTGCACTAATAAACAACTACCAGGGGAGTATTTGAGGCGGGCGGCGGGCCCCCTCCGAAAATGTAAAGCAAAATAAAAAGGAGCTATTTTGAAACATTTCTTTTAACTTTAGAACAATAAAGTTTAAAATACAGAATCGTCCCCCTCCCCTAGAAATGGAAGCCTATATTTACGCTACTGACAACTATTGCTAATTATTGAAGTATTGCTGAAATGAATTAAGTTTTAATATCTCTATGATAAAAATAAATTGGGAAAGTGAGCTCTGAAAGCATGAAAAATATCATGAGAACCAAAAAAGTTAAAAAAAAGAAAATACTTAAAATGACTTGCTGGGCTTGCGTGCACAAAATGAAGGGGGGCAAAATTGGAAAAGATTGAATTTAACATGATACATTATAATTTTGTAAATAAAAATCCGAATTTCGGGGTCGTGGCAGCTCCACAGTCCACGTTCTAATCTCTCGCAAATTTAATGGAATAATTATTCGTTTCAATTTCTTTTTTTAATTGTACATAGAAGACAATGTAGTTTTGATCATTTCTTGCTTAAAATCATTGATTAATTATGAATTTTTGTAAAATACATCGTTAAAGTATATTCCTTATTTCATCATAAGTAATATTCTTAAAGGATAATGTGTACAAGGCTCACTTTTCAAGATGTGCAAGCATTTTTTTTTTTCTTTCCGAGGGCACTTTTTTAGGGATTCTTTCTCTAGGTCTTGCTAGATCACCGATTACATCATATTACATGTTTAATTTTTTAATTTAAAAATTTATAGTGACCAGCTATTTTTTCTCTTTTGTTTCTTGGCCTTCTCTCATCACAGATTTTAACTGAAACAAGAAAAATGACCAGTGCTTCATGCATCAATTATAAAGCACTTTCTTTATCCTTTGAAAAGGATAAAATTATTCCCACTCCATTGCCCGAGGGCTTTTCGGTCGGATCTTTCGGATAGAGGGGTCGCTAATTGTGGAGATAGGACAATGACTGGACCACACACACGCACACCCCTCTTTCAACCACATGCTTTCAATAAAAAGATAAAAAAAGTTTTCAATAAAAAGATAAAAAAAGAAAATATACGACATTTCAAGAGCTTGTTATTTCAAGCCAGTAGTAATTTCTTCAAGATAATTGATTTTTCTAATCGTCAAAAGAAAGAAATAATTGCACTGCGAATATGTTTTACCACAGAATCCGTGTGGTGCGTGCCCCTGTAAGGGGTGGGGGAGAGATTGGGTGATCTTTCAAGCTTTCGGTGTTCTTTCTTCTTGGAGTCAGAAGAAAGAGAAATTGCACCACGTGATCAATCACCGGAAATGATGACGCGGAAAAAGTAGCTTTCATAACGCGCTACAAACTACTAATTTTTTGTAGCGCACTACACGCTACACTACTTTTTTAAAAAAGTAACGCGCTACACTACAAACTATAAAAAAATGTAGTGACTACTGTAGCGTTGCTACTCCCCAGCCCTGTGATTAACCACTGTCATTAACCAACGAGATTTCACAATTGAAGTAGTGTTAGTTTAATAACTACTTCTAAATCTGAAATCTCATTAGTCATTATAATCTTGCAAATATAAGCACGGCTCATGCTGATTTTTTTTTTTTTTTTTTTTTTTCAGAATTAACTTATAAGGAGAAAACAATCATGTCCAATTTTACCTTCTCAAATGTTGTACAACTATAAGCAAATGAAACTTTATTATTAAGCTGTCTAGCATTGTTTAGTATTCTAAAAATGAATCCTTTAATCATAGAGAAGGAATATAGGTGGAGGGAGCAATTGTAACCCTAAACTGAAGCATGCACATGAGTCACGTGACTTATGGTCAAGCGGGGTGGAATTTCTCCATTTCCTTTGTTGTTCTCCATAGCTTTGTGTGAGGTCGATGGTTCTAATTCAAAAAAATTGTGCATTATTGCTCTCATATGGATGCAATGTAAAATTCTTGAAAGGAGGACAACTGGCATTTCACAGGAAAGCTATATTTTGCAATTTTAGCCATTTAAAATGTATGAATGTTCTTTAAAACACTAGATTGACAATTTGGCGATTATATTAACTCGCCAAGTATAGCAGATCTGAAAGTCACGTAATTTAACTTTTAATTGAAAATTAAAATTGAAAATCAAATCAAACTAAAATTTACTTTTTATTTTCTCAGTTAATATAACAGGTTGTTTTAGAATGTCTATTGGCGCTGTAGTGCCTCACTCATGTTTCTTTCTTAAACATTCTATTTCTTCAAAATTTCCTTATTGCTAAGGTAATTTTTCAGACTATTAGTAACAAATTGAACTTTTTAAGCTGATCCATTGAAGCTATATTCCTCTGTTTTTGGACAAAGAATATCACAAATCATGGGGGGGAGGGAGAAATACCATTTCATTATGTTAACAGAAACATAAATTTCAATTAACGAATTCACTATATATGTGTATATAAATGTAAAGATATTGCTAAAAAATCAGCTGTTTAAAACGGCTTAAAATACTAGATTGCACCCCGCCTCCCGAAATGGGAACCTATATGCGCTTGAATACAAACTTTGAATTTTAAATTGGTTAATATTCTTCTTAAAATTCCTAAAAAAAGGTTGTCGATGTATGCATTATTTTATTCTGCATAAATAAGTTTCTATTCTTTTCGCGTGACCAGCATTAAAAAAAAAAAAAAAGAGTTTTATTGAAATTTCGGACCTTTTTAAAAAAATAAAAATTGCTATTTTGATAAATTATAACAATTGTGAAAAATGTAGTGTCTTGTTATACGAAATACAAAGCGATGCTGTATCCTACAAATTATTTTTTTTCATCAAGAATTACTTTTTTTTTGTAAGCTTTCCTAAAGATCTACAGAGAAGACTTCTTTAGGAAACACTTAAAAAGAGAAGGATTTAAAGCTTTAGATTATTCGAAGCTGCGTTCAAAGCATTTTACAGAAGATTGCTTTGAGAAAGCAAAATTTGGAGGAACGTAGTTAAAGAAGGATGTAATACCAACCATCTTCAATTTTCCTCATCTCCACCGAAAAAATATTCTCATCAAGCTTGATAATGTATATTTCTAGATTAACTCATTTGATAATGTACTTTGCTAGATTTTATTACAACGTTTTATAACAAAATCAAAATAATGCAAAAAATACAACAAAATAAAATGTTTCAAAAGCCGAAACTTCAAAGTAATTCTGCAAAACAAAATTAAAGACTAAATAATTTCCAAATAACTAGAGAGGGAGAAAATAAATAGTGCTGCAAAAACCATTTCCCCCCCATTCCCTTTCTAGAAAAATAAAATGCTTGAGTTTGCGAACCAAAGGGCGATAAGCAGCCAAATCCGCTTATTCTTCTTCTCCTACGACGCTCTTATCTTAGCTTCAACTTTCCCGGGAAAATACAATAGGAGGCTCCCTCCACCTATATCCCTTCTCTATGCCTTTAATAAGCACTGTGCAATTATTATATATTTATTATCATAGCTGCATAGTAAGTTGTTTGTTTACATACTTTGAAGATCGTTAGGATTACGGACAATCGAACTATAATCAAGACATTAATAGTAATAATTATCATGATTCAATTTACTTCGAACCTATGCAACGAATAAAATTCACAGAAATACAGTTGAAAAGATAAATATTCGTTTTAGATTTCAACTATCAATCACTTTATAAAAGTACACATCACATCATAAGAAGCAATGGCGGAAACGGACAATAATCTATCGCTTCCTGGTTTCCTGAATGTGTGTCTCTGCGCATGCGCAATCGTCGTTGTGAAGCTATGGTTATCCAACACAACATTTAGCCATCGGATGGTCAACGGTTGTTTACCTACAGTTGTCCAACACAACATTCAACCAACCGATGGCGATTCGTACTTTATCTACGGTTGTTCACCTACGGTTGCCCAACACAACATTCAGTCATCCGATGGCCAACAGTTGTTTACCCACTGTTTGCCATCACAACCTTTAGCCAACAGAATACTGACATTTCCATATGGACATCCAACGTTTGCCCAACGTAACAACCTTGTGCCAACAATAACCCAACGTATGTTTGCTAGTTGGGCAGAATAGTAACCAGAATATTGTTTTTGAGGTCAGTGTCGCTCAAAAATATATCCATTACAGTACTTAGTATCATCCCGGCTGTCATTCTCGCCAAACTATTTTTTCGTCAAATGTGCTGGCATACTGTTGCCAACCGTATTCCGAATCATCAAAAATTTCATGTGTCTGGCATTTATCTTGGCGGACCGCCGGGTTAATACGTTAGTACCTAAATTGCTTATAAGGAATTTGTGGCGGCCGGCACCCCTTGCATCTTATTCATGAATGATGGCTTATTGATTGAGATGGTTAGACACTGTTTTTAATATATCTAGGAGCCGTGCAACTAGATAGCAAAACAAGAAATGGTTATTTCCTAGGAGCAGTGCTGATCCCATGTAAACATAGATAGTCGCTGAACTTGGCAGTTGCCTACTCCCAGAGACTATCACCAAACATTTTGGCATGAGCAACTAAACAAACCCAAATCATTTTAACTAGGGTTGCACCAAGTATCTGGCAAATATCTGATAACAGGCATATCGGACTGATTTTTTCAAGATCTGAAATATCATCGAATATCCGAATCATAATCACCAGATATCCGATTTCTCTGCCAGATATTCAGTGATATTATCCTGTACACTACATAAGCTCTATCAATAGTCAACAAAGTCTGTATTTTTTAAATAAAAATTCTTCATTAATAGTTTCTTCTTAATATTATTAGTACACAATTAAAAATTGTTTAAAATATCCTATGTGATTTCCTTTGGAATTTTAAACAACCAATAAGAACAGCAGTTTTGTTTGATTAATTAATTTGAAACCAAAACTGAGTACCTTTACTTTCAAGGGGTCGATCCAGGAATTTTTTTTAGGGTCCCATTTTTGTGAATTTCAACACTGTGAATATTCTTTTGCATGCCAATATTTTGGTTAAAATAATTTATACAACAGATTAAAATATAGGGTAAAATGTAAAGTGACCATTTTCTCTGAACCGAAAATCAGGACACTTCTAAACCGTAGAGTCGGGAGGGGTAAAAATTAATCCCGAACACCCTCCCCAAGATTTTTTTTTTCTACATATAATTTGATTTTCTGCTTTTATGAGAAAAATGAGTTAAAAAAATATAGTGAATATACAAATAAAATAGGCCTTTATATAAACCTAGGTTTTAAATAATTGTTAATTTTGGATAAATTTCCAAAATAGTTTGCTTTCTAACAATAACTATAGAGTCACCATCCATTGATTATATAGAAGCATATATTAATACATAGGTTAATTCCTAGGGGTTTAGGGTTCTTCTTGGCACTTTTTCAAAAATCACCAATTTGGCACGTTTTTCCCGGGAGCTGAGATGCTCCCAAGACACTACGGGAAAACTCACCTAAATTGGCGATAGATACACAAAACAGTTTGTTCATTGGAAGCATTCTGGGGGAGTGAACTGGGGACTGAAAAACGTTCGATTCGAACTCGATTGCGCACGTTTCACTGGAATCTCGCCCTTAATTGTCTAACTAGTATCACAACGTCATGCTTATTTACAAGAATAAACTACTCAAGTAATACGATTTCTGATTAAAATAATTTATTTATAAATAACACATGAGTAATTATTCACTAAACATGATTTACATACATATTTTTAGAATTTCTAAACAAATTATAAAAGTGTTCACTTAGCTTTACATTCAGAGCAAAATGTTCAAATTTTATGATAAATTTTCATGAAAGAAAACGGCTCAAGATTCAAAAAACAATTACCTACATCTAAAGTTCTTTAGTACAACAAAACTATAAAAAAATTGTTTTAAAATAATAAAATAATATAATATTTATAATACTTAGAATAGAAGAGCACAAATGGGGGAAAACAGGCCTCAATGATCAACTCATTTTTAGCGGTGGCAACTCATGCACTGGCCCGTTGCTTAGCAATGGCCCTGGTTGAATTAAGGTGACCAAATTGTTGAACATAAATAGAGGACATGTCCCCAAATCTGAAACAAAATTATTGACATTTTCTAATTAATGATATAATTAACAGTAATCTAATTAAAAAACAATGTCATAATTAAAAATTGTCCCCCAATTGTTTTTTTACATTTTGGGGACAAATTGCAAAAAACCCACCAGAAATTGTAGACTGTCCCCGAAGAACTTAAATACAGTAAAACTCGCTTAAGATGCTCCCGCTTAAGGCGCTTTCCTGCTTAAAACGTTTTTTTCCGTCATTCCCTGGACATTTCCTATACTAATCAATGCAAAATCCACCTGATAAGACACTTTTGTTCTGCTATGTGTCGTCGGTTAAGACGCTATTCTCGTATTTCTGATGAAGCTTTTTTTTTTTTCCTTTTTGAAAGGTAGTGCAATCCCCTCGAGGTTAGTCACGGTAAACTAACTTTCTAATACCCCTTGATAAGTATCCATTCATCCAACACCCCTCTCTTTAACGAATAAAGGATAACGAATTACAGCTTATATAAAAATGAGTATTGAATTTGGAAGAAATAATCGCAGATGCCACGATTGAAGGGATTGAGAAAGAGGATGCCGACGAACAAGAGGAAGACGAAGAAACGGAACCGACAGCTATACCTACCGTTACTATTGGCTTGTGTTATGTAAGTGAGCTGCATTAAGTACTGCCCTCTTTGGAACATGCGGAGGAAATGTTGACCTACGTCAACAAAATTGATAATTTTCTTGCTGCAAAACATGCGCAGAATCTTAAGAAAACAAAAATAGATGCTTTTTTCCACTGCACATCAGAAATGTGAAGTTCGGTGCGTATTATATTTCTCATTTGTACAATATTATCTATGCAGTATAATAAGTATCTTATGTAATTTCTAAATGAAGAGCAATACATACATATTTTTTCCAAGCACTTAGATTTTGTTCTTTCCCATTTCACCTTAAGACGCTTTCTCATTTAAAACGCTCTTTCAAGTTGGTCCGTTGAAGAGCGTCTTAAGCGAGAAATAAAACTGTCCTTGCATTGCTTGTCATGCAAAAGGAGTATTTTTGCCAGTATATGATGCCATCTAATCGATCTACTCAAGAGATTATGTTCCGTGATTTTTTTTCGAAGAATCAAGGAATGAATTTTCTTCGCTTCTCTGTTTACTTTTTCAAGACGTAATATCTCGTTAGATATTTAGAGTTGAAAGTAGCTGCAAGTTTAAAAAGAGGTTAATATTTTAGAGATCTTCCGAACTTTATAAAAAGTTTTTGCTTTTAGTTAGAGATAAAAATGTTGGTTTTATCAAAATTTCAACATGACGGCAAATGTACCGGGAGCGATGAGTTGATCCCGGGACTGTTACGAACAGTTTTTTGTTTAGATTGCTTTTCTCCCCCTCATTCACCATTGTACAAAGAGGAGTACAGTTTTCACTTGAGGCCGTTCCCTCACACTCTCCCGCAGCTGCTCAAAAGGAGTTCCCTCCCCCACTTGGAAATAAAAAAATAAGTACTGCTTGCTCTGGATAGCTATTTGAAAACATAACTTTGGAAGTGAGTTGGTAAAAGGAAATTATTATTTAGATTTCCATCTATCCTTCCCAATTCACCAAAACACAAAATTCTAAAACCCTTATATAAATATGCAACCATAAAACAATAAAAATTATCAACGTTAAACCAATGTACACTACAGCAAGAAATAAACAAAAGCACATACCTCAAAATTTCTCTAAATTCTTTGTTTAATAGTACAGACAGGGATTGATTAAAGATTTTTTCCGAAGAGTAAAAATGCTCCTTAACCATTTTAGAAAGAGTGTTTTCCTATCCACAGGAGTAATTAAAGCAACAAACAATCATGCTACATTTTCAAATGCATAATTAAATTGCATTTAATACATAAATCATATATAATAACTGATTACACAATCTAGGTACACTGTTAGTGTTAACTGTAAATTTCACTGTTTACATTCATCTTAAAATAAAACGTATTCATTTGAGCTTTACGCAACTTTTTTACATTTAATATAAAAATAACTATAAATTTTATTTCCTAAAAGAAGAAAAGAAAACCTTTCAGAAACAGCACTTCACAACAAAGTATTAAATTGCCGGTTGTGCCACATTCAAACAGATTGGTTACAGTTAAATTCTTTCAACCAATCACATAATTCTTTCAAAGTTATTCAGTTTCGCGTTAATTTCTTAGACCAATCACATAATTTCTCGTGACATCATGAAACAGCAACCGGTAAAATCATACAAGCTGCTGCACCCCCCATGTAAACACAGCGACAGCATGGTTCGGACGGTGCTTAAAATACCTTAAAAAGTACTTACTCTTTTTTTTCATTTTTAAGGCCTTTAAAAAGTGCTTAAAAAGTACTTAATTTTTTACCTATATCCTTAAAGTTTCTCAGTATAGCCGCAAGGTGCTTAAAAAGTGCTTAATTTCTAGTGGTAATCGACCATAAAAAATCGTCTGGCATCGAAACTTTTCGTTCCCCTTTTCCAGCCTCAAGCTGCGTTCATATTGATCGTACCGTAATGCGATGACGTCATACGTTGGAGCCCCTTTTCAATAGCCAAGGGCCCCCTTAGGAGCCAGTCCAGGCCTGATTATTCTTAAAATACTGAATCTCAACCAAAACTAGTCTGTTGCGCCCGGTGCGAGTTTAACCATTCTACACCCCCCCCCCCCAAAAAAAAAGTTCATCTAAAAGTTTATCTTAAGTTATTTCTGCTTTTTCGCCGTGCGGCTTTGCGCCCTGTGAAGGAGTACTGTACCGAATAAATGCTGCCTTAAGCTATTATTAAAGTAAAAACTCAACTACACTACAAGTAATTGGCAAGCTCAGGAAACGCTGAGTGGTTTTAAAATAAACCCCAATGTTATAAATATCAAAAGTAATAAATGAATAGAAATATCAACAACACACAACATTCAAAGCTTAAAACAAACAATTTGCTGAAGCACACTCATTACGTAATCAACAGCTGGCCGCCCGCAGAGAAAAAAAAAAATGTTTACTTTTGACTGGAGCCTGCTCATCGGATCGCTGTTTCACTTTATCAGCATGTGCTATACTGTCTGAACTTTTTGCGAATGCAAGAAGTTTTTACAAGTTATTTATTTCTATAAATTTGCCTTTGTGAATATAAAAACTGATGTTTTATATAAAATCGGACACTGATTATTTGAAAATGGAAATTGTAAGCTTCGTAAAATAGCGGTAAATACTTTAAAACATATGGGAAAGGAGATATTTTTACCGCTTCCCCCCCCCCCCTCAAAATACATCCCAGTGCAATGTTTCTTTTTTTTTCTGGAGGGAGGGGATCGCGGGTGTGGCATTTCTGATAATTTTCTAGTTAATTAAG
Source organism: Cheiracanthium punctorium (assembly GCA_038373885.1). NCBI lineage: Eukaryota > Metazoa > Arthropoda > Arachnida > Araneae > Cheiracanthiidae > Cheiracanthium > Cheiracanthium punctorium. The sequence goes on along the minus strand of JAWZYV010013089.1, from coordinate 115,162 downwards.
CTCATTTTCGTGGGTGCGATGGGTGCAGCGTTTCTGCCATAAATTACGGTATATGGACATACATGTTACTTGAGAGAAAAAAAGGAATTATTTTGTCTGTATTAATTGCTTGTACATACATGTGCAAGAAATTGTGGGCTTTTCAATTTTGGAAAATTGGCACATTTGCACTTAAAGCAACAACCTGCCAACTTTACAATAAGAAAATCTAAAGTTTGGTAATAACGAAAGTAATAAGGGGCTGTCCATAAATGATGTCACGCTTTTTAAAAAATATTCTTTACCTCCTGCTCACACTTCACCATACCACCCTTGGCACATGTCATGCTGTATTACATGTACATATACTTACAGTTTAAAAACAAAGCACTATGCTAGAAATCAAATTTAAATGCTAGAAATCAAATTTAATTTTCTGATTTTAAATGTTTTATTTTAATGTAAATGTATAATGTCACACACCTTGTCCCCCCCCTCCTGCCCCCTCGTCACAATTTCATAGCCCTCCTTTCCTCCAAGCGTGACATCATTTGTGGATAGACCCTACTTAAGAAAATTTTGGGGGTCCTTAAAAAGTGCTTATTTTTTTTGCTCCAAAAAGAGTCTGAACCATGGACAGTCGCTGGAGCTTGGCGGTTGTCAAGCTCCAGCGGCTGTCGCCCACCATTTTGCACGATCAGCAAAGTATTTTAACACATTAAAATTGCACATATATTCCACTTACAAAAACATTAAAACAAAATATAATGTCCATATTTAACCAAAAGAACGTCTGCAAATTCAGCAACAGGCAATTTAAAATGAGCAAACAGTGGACCGTTTTTAACTAAAAAAAATACAGTGGATTAAGCAACCTAGTTGTACAACTATGTAAACTGTGCAACCAGTGGACCGTTTTTAACTAAAAAAAACCTCAGTGGATTCAGCAACCTAGTTGTACAGCTATGTAAACTATGTAACCAGTGGACCGTTTTTAACTAAAAAACCCTCAGTGGATTCAGCAACCTAGTTGTACAGCTATGTAAACTACGCAACCAGTGGACCATTTTTAACTAAAAAAACAACAGTGAATTAAGCAACCTAGTTGCACAGCTAATGTAAACTGGGCAAACACTGGCCCGTTTTCAACTCAAAAAAACATCGGTGGATTAAACAACCTAGTTGTACACCTCTTATAAAGTCAGTATGATTAGAATAGCACGTAAATAGCACTTACGAAAACATAAACACATCAAATATCAATTTAAAATTCACATTAAAAACATTAAACATTGCAAAGATTCGTTAAAAAAGAGCACTTACCCTTATTTTTTTTTAAATAACCGCTCAGAAATGTCCCCAACACCCACCGGCTTATAACGTAACACCAGCATGCTTTCTTTTATTTAGCTTTATATTCACACCATATTTCTATCAAACTCACACAAATTCTTTTCATACATTAACATATTTCATTCCCTTCCATCAATAACATGAAACAATATCAAATATCAACCCAAACTGACGATAGACGTATTCTTTATGGTTGCCAGTCACAACTACCACCGGCAGGTAACTTCACTTTGTCGGTGCATCGCTCACTCTGGCGTCGGATTGTTCACCAATGAATTGTAAACAAAACATTGATATGTAAACAAAGCACTGTATATGGAATATAGTCCCAGCAACCAGAAGCGTCACTAAGGCAGGGGACAGGGGAGGGAGAGTATCCCCTCCCATAAATATATCCCAGTTGGCAAAATCCCATTCTTGACTTGGTAAAACTATGTTTCAGTTGGAGGAAAATGTATTTTGGACTCGAACTTATTATTTTTATATATTTTTCTACTACAGTCGAACTTGGATAATTCGAAGTGCTAGGGGCTGCTAAAAAACTTTGAATTATCCAAAAAAATGTATTTTTACTCATATATCGTAAAATAATGAATTTCAACAGAAATTGTGAAAAAATGTTTAATTTTGAATAAAAAAACTAAAACTTTTTGAAATATTTCGATATTTCAATTCATTTTAAAGAACTTACTTTTTTAAAAACAAAATCATCTAGAATATCTACAGCTCGAAACACAGCTTCACTCACTTTACATTGTCCTTCTACATAACAACGATATTCCACTAGATGAAACACTGCCTTATTTAAAGTTGGAATCTGCCTCTGTTCTCCTACTTCATCTTCAATATCTTCATAGTCTTCTGCTGCAGTGTTCTTATTTTTTAGAATTTTGGATAGAATATCAGTATCAGATAGCTCTCCATAAATGTCTATACTTTCATCCATGTTGACGTAATCATCAAATGGTATGCTGGCTTCCCATGCAACTGGGGAAGGTAAAATTTCTTTATCAAAAATCTCGCTAAGGACAGTGCTCCTGATGAATTCTGCCTTCCAGAAACAATTGGATATTGTTTTTTGGCTGACTTTGGTCCCTGCATTTAAAAACATTCTTGATGCATAGAGGAGAGTAAAGGGAAGCCTCTGGGGGAAGATTCAGTAAGGAGATGTTGAACAATTAGACATCTGTAGAAATGAATCAAATTTTTAATGATGCCTTGATCCATTGGTTACACCACTGAGGTCATGTTTGGTGAAAAAAAAACAAAACAGTGACATTTTCCATAGCTGGTATCGATTTATGAGCCGTGCAGTTATCAATAAACATGATGATTTTACTGTTTTTTCTTTCATACATGCGATTAAGATCTAGCAGCCATTTTTCAAAAAGATTCAACATCATTCATGCTTTCGTGTTAGAACAGTATTCTATACAGTGGTGGACCGAGCGGACCTGGCACCCGGGGCAAGATATCTTTTGGTGCCCCTCCCTCCTATTTTTTGTCAAGTTTTCTTTGTCTCAGAGATAATTTGGCTTTCTCTGCTAGCAGCACCTGGGGCAGGGGCCCCGGCTTGCACACCCCTAGATCCGTCCCTGATTCTATAGGCTTTTTGACATTTTAAAAGCACTTTGGATTTCTTGATTTTCCAATCATCAGTAGCAGTAACGTCTCAGTGCCATCCATGTTTGCTCCCACAAGTAGGGTTATTCTGTCTTTACTGTGTTTTCCACCACTACATTTTTCACCTTTTAAAAGCAAAATCTTTGCAAGGATACATTTGAAAAAAAGTCCAGTTTCGTCGACATTAAAAATGTCTCTGTCCTGTGTATGCTCAATGATTTGAGCAAAACTCTTTTCACTCATTTGCTGCATCTTGGTTCACACTTGAACTCTCACCTAATGCTGAAGATTCCCATTTCTCCCTAGTGGCCACTGGCTCCTAAATCAATTTAATCTAGGAGCCAGTACTTACCGCAATCTTTAGCACATTGGCTATGATAAGTATGCACATAGTTGGTAGTATTGGTTTTAGTTGTTTGTACTAGCTTTAATAGTTTGTACTAACTTTAATAGCTTTAATAGATTTACTAGCTTTAATAGCTGTAATAGCTTTAATAGAGATAGGGTGGTAATAGTAGATAAGAGATAATTGAAAAAAAAAAAAAAAGTAAGAAAATCTATTTTTAAGTGACTACTGCAAGGTGCAAGTTGATAATTAAGAAATGTAAATGGTTGGGAATTTTAAGCTTATAGCATCATTTATATAGCAATAGCAGGTATATTTATGTCCAAACACTAAAACTGAAAACAAACAAAATATTATTCATAGCATTTATTAACTAAATTACAAAACGTGTCATTATTTTTCCATCAAGTTTGGTCGTCTTGGTAGGATGCTGTCATCCCACCAGACAATTTTATACTTTTTACTAGTTCAAATGTTTGTAATGTAAGTCCTGAACACTATGTAAAGCCTATTGCTAGAGAAAAATAAAACTAAGAACAGATTTTGCTATAGCTCCACATGCAAAATTTTCAAAGGGAAAAAAACTGCTTCTGTAGTTAGCAGTTCCAAGAATGTATAAACAGACAAGATTGATTGCTGCCTTTTATAGGAGAAGAAAGGGGATATAAAGGTATTGGGGGGGGGGGGAGGATTACAACATTAAGAGCAATAGTCATGCACTTAGGAATATAAGTTCTTAATATATGTTCTAAATCTGTGGCAATAGCTGGGCTTTGTTTTGTACCTAAAAATACATATCCCCCTTCTAGTAAAAATACCTTAAAAACCTGATTATAGCTCCCCTCACTTCTGCAACTTAAAATCGATTATTTTGAGGGTGGGTAAGTGGTAAAATTGGAATTGTTTATTTTTTTAAATTTTATTAATGCTTTGTACAGAGATCATGTTTACGCAGATTTTTGCATAATTTACGCTAGTTCTGTTGAATCTCTCACAAAAAGTATGCACATAAGTTTTATATATGCAAAAAAGTTTTTTTTAAATAAATCTGTGCATTTTTGCAACACTGTGTAAATGGCACCTGGACCATAATCGAAGGTTCTACCATGATTCTACACAAAAATCCACATTTTATTTCATTTATTTGCTTATTGTTTTGTTTTTACAATTGGTGAAATATCAGGAAGGAAGTGTTGTCGTCGTGTGACAGAAAGTCTGGAACGCCGAAGCCTCTGTTGGGCAAGAGTTACTAATTCCTCTGTTCCTGCTTCTGAAGGGATATCACAGCCGCTGCTCTCCGATTTGTTAGTGGTGTCACAGAACTCATTGCTGTGGCCATCAGCAGAACACTCTTTATTTGCTTCTGCGAGGAGGAGGGGGGGGGGATATTTTTGAAAGCGAAAATCAAAATCATTCAACCTTGAGGAGGGGAGCGCGTATAATCAGAATTTTATGGTAATTAAAAAAGAAAATCTTAATTTTCTGTAAATTTCCATTGTCCCATTATTATCTATGGCATGGTGCCTGGAAGTGAATTAATTGGTGGCCAAACAAAAGAATTTACTCACCAGCTGGCGACTGGCGACCAGGAATCTTCAGCTCTACTCTCACCACATACAGACTTGAAGGTAATTCTGTTTCTTCCCTTAAATCTGTCTTTCCTGTCCGTCCCGTCCACCCGTCCATCCAAAGCTTGCTTTGAAGTTGTTGTTTCCTAAGCTGAGAGCAAATTATTCCACTTTTGCACGAACAAGAATTCCACTGAGAGGATGTTTTTTGTCCAACGCTTGCTTAAACCACTTCAAGACACATTCATCCACATCAGGATTGTCGATTTCTCTAACTCATTTGTAATTCCGATTAGAATTCAAATTTTTTTCTTTATTTTTAAAAAAGGTTGAAAGAGTATTAGGTGCTATACCATGCTCTTTTGCGATTATGTATTTCTTGTTTACACCCTTTTCTACCTCACGAATCATAGCAATTTTTTCACTGAAAGTTAAAGTTTTATACGGGACACGGGGCTTACTCAATGATTTGATTGCACTGAACTCTCACCACAAAAACTAACAGCACAATGAAGAAAACTCAAATGATATCGACTACAGTCCTGGTTTCCAAGGAATTGCAACATGTGTCATGTATGATATATCGCACTGGCTTACAAGGGAAGGAGTGGGTCCACTTGTAACCAATGACAGGTACACGGGTGGTCTACCTCCCTCCCCCCTTAATGTCTGTTCTGTTTACTAGAACAGATAATATTCTTCCACCACAACTTTCATAAAGAATTTCTCACAATAGCTTAAAATAACCTGGCCACTTTTCAAATACAGTGGAACCCTGATCTATTGTTCCCGCATTCATAGTTTTCCTGTATTGATTGTTTTATTTCTATGGTCCCTGCACACACTGTATTCAAATAACGTTAACAAAACCCGCATGTATCGTTCGTCGAAAATTCGCTTTCCCGCGTTCATCGTTGTAAAATGTTTCTTCTGACCGAAATGAAATTGAAGATAAAGTGGATCAATATGGCATACAAATCTAATTACTTCCTGTTATGATATCTTGGGTTGATGATGGTATAGGTGAAGACTTCTTACATCTAGCAGGGATGAGTAGGTGTGAAATGTAGTGATTATATTTCCATTGATTTAGAAGTAACAACGTGCGGTATCCTAAGAATGCAAGAAATGTGACACAAAAAATGAAAATAATCGCGAAGATCCTTAAAATAATATTCATGCTGATGAGACTGAGCCAACACTAGTGCCTAGTTTATCCTACGCAATAACGGTATTTGAAATTGTATGACTTTTACATACAAACATGAATACACATAAAAAGACAAAAAAAAAATTGTAAATCTTGAAAAGTTTGTTCAATTACAAGATTAATGAAAAACCCAGTGTAAAAGTACTGATTTTTTACAAATAAGTACCACTTAATTTCTACAGAACTTCAACTTGTTTCTTTTACAATTTGGTAACAAATTCAGTATTTTTGGTATACTGTATATACTGTGTGTATTCATAAATACTGCTTTCTTCGTATTTTGACTTTAACCCGCATTCGTCGTTTTCCCGCATCCATCATTTTTTACTACATACCCCTTGAAAAAACAAAAGATCGAGGTTCTACTGTAATTGCATTGAAACTAGATTTTGTCATTTTTAAAAGGGTAGAACCTTCGAATGAAAACCAAGATTTTTTGCCAAGATGCACCAAGATTTTTTAGCATTAACCAAATACAAGTTTCAAGGAACTGACAAAAAACTTCGAATTATCTGCAACTCGAATTAAAGATGTTCGAATTATCCAAGTTTGACTTTATCATTTTCTTCTCTTTCGTATGGAGACAAGCAGGATTTTTTTCTAGGATCATTAAACGAATAGTGTAGTAAACCGTTGGAGCATGGTCCAGACTTGGCCGGGACTGAAAGGACATACTCGAGGTTTGTGGTACAGTTAAACCTCTCTGAGCGGCCATCCCTGTATAGCAGTCACCCCTCTAAACGGCCAATTTTTCATGGCACGGATTTTGGCTCATAGACTTAATGTTAAAATAACCTCTATCAGCAGCCACCCGACCCCCTCCAAACAGCCACCAAGTGGGGCATATACTGAATGCACATATTTTTCAAATGAAAATCTCTCTGCACAGTGCTTATAATTAAACTTCCCCTTTAAACAGCAGTCTACAGCTGAAAAGGATGAGATCGCCTTCAAATTTGCACATGGACACTACATGAGATGTTCTTTCTTTTTTTTTTTTTAGTTCAGAAAATGTCTGCCAAGTGGCATGCAGCATGAAATCAACTCTAAACATTAGCCTAACTAGTTATAAATGTGCTCAAAAATTACTGAACAAATGTTGAAATTGCGTGTTTACTTTGAATGATCCATTTCCAGTGTTAAATTTGCTTTTTTTCCAGTTAAAAAATATATCCCTCTGTTTTATGTATTACTTTATCAAGAATGTTCAAATATAATTTTCTATCCTGTGCCATGCATATTATAGATAGAACTTTAGTAGTACAGTGAAACCTCTTCGAGCAGCCACCACTCTAAACAGCCAATTTTTCATGGCACGAATTTTTTGGCTCATAGATAGACTTAATGTTAAAGTAACTTTTATCAGCGCCCACCCAACCCTCTCTAAACAGCCAATGAGTGGGATCACCCATCTCATTTTTCGGGCAGTTCTACTCACTCCTTGCTGTAATTTTGAGCACAAAAACTCAAGGTCAGGTTTATGGTCGAATATAAGTCCCAGGAGTAACTTGAATTGAATCTGTTATCTCTTTTGTTTGTATTCTCCTCTTTTGAATCCCTTAGACAATCAGGTGTTGAAGTTGTCCTACAAATAAAATTTTGGCCCTTTCAGGCGCTAATTCCGTCCCTGACTAAGAATTTTCCGATGTTTGTAATGGCGGCAAGCTAAACCTTCAACACAAGCGACTTTAGGGAAAATCAATGAAATTATCGAAAATTCCGAAGCAGTTAAACTAACCGGTTAAGAGATCTGCTTTCTAAAGTAAAAAACTGGAAAAAAGGGTTGTTTCAAAGAAAAGTAAAAATTTAAAAAACAGGCTCATTGTATCATTATTTCAAAAAAATTTAAGAAAGCAAGTACTATTTTCTTTTTAGATAAGTTTTATATTTCATTTTTTCATTTTAAATAAGGAATATGTGCCAGACTTGTTTATATTATGCATTATAGTAATTATTGGTACTTGCGTATTATCCTGGCGGTCTTTCCCACCAAACGATTATAACTTTTGGGGGCGAGGAATCTAAAATTAAAGGCTGTTTAGGGGCATTGCAGTGGCGAATCCAAGGGGGGGGGGCTCTGGGTGCTCAAGCCCCCCCCTGTAAGTTTTAACATAAACTGAAATTTTAAAAAGTAGCAGTGTGTATACAGTTGACTCGTTGTTCAACGACGATATTTCAAAGTCCCGGCCCCTCCAACATAAAAAAATTTCTATTCACGGACGACGTTGTTACAGTTTAACGACAATTTTTTTTTTTGCATGATAATTTTTTTTTTTTTTTTTTTTTTCGACTTATCTGCAGCAGGAGTAAGTTTGTTTTCAATAACAGACCAGGACTTTCTAGGTTCTTTCGATTATGTGTTCATTTTAGAGAGTTCATAGCTGTGTGTAGTAGGCTCATTCCAGTACGAAAACAAGGTCAGCAGAGCAAAATGACATCAAATCGAAAGCTTCTTACACTACACGAACAGGGGAAAACTTTTTAAAGTGGGAAAAAGTGATGGGGAATGTCAAAAGTGCAATTCGCGTGTCAAAAAGAAAATTCTGAAGCAGCACAAAATTTTAGTTCGGGATCTAAATCCAAGCAGCCAAAAAATATATGTGGCCGATTAGCAGAGTTTGATAAGGCACTTCTGCATGCAAATGGTTTCATCAAGCAAGAGCATCCAACATTCCAATACCTGGGCCCCAACATGTTCGAATGAATAACACACTTAATATGGTAAACGGCTGAAGTGTGAAGGTCCCGCGTTTGGGCTGACCGTGTGGTTGTCAATCCAACAGTCTGGAGTTTTAGGTCAGTTTTCTCCAGATTTAACGTTAATACATGTTAGAACCTCGGAAAAACTCTTCGACCAAGGCAGCTGACCCAGAATACAAATGCCTTTTGTGTAGGATTGCCATAACATCGCATAATACAACTCCAATTTTTGGAGGCCTGACCAGTGGCCAAGCGCATAGCGATCTCAGCTGGGAGAAGGAAAGCACCTGGTTCAAACTTAGGTCGCGTCCGTTGACCTAGCCGTTTGGAGTCTTATGCAGTTTTATCTGAAACTTTGTGGAATATATATGGATAAAACCCTTTATACGGATAAGACCCCTTAGAAATGCGGATTATACGGATAAGTTTATAATCCGTATCCGTAATACGGATTAAGACCCTTTAAGTACAGATTAAGACCCCTTAGAAAGACCCCCCACTGCAGGGCACTCCGTGCTCGGCCGAGTTATAGTTGGCACTCATATAGTTGGTCCTGATCCCAAAATAAAATAAAGCAATTTCTGGAGTGATATTCAAAGAAAATGCTATTGTTCTGGCCAGAAAATTTGGAATGCAAAATTCCCAGGCTTCACCTGGTTCGCTATACTTCGCTCGCACCTAACCTGATAGTATTGGGAAAGTAACAGCAGCCGATTTACAGCTTTGTTAAGTTGAACCGAGTGTATCACTCTGAGAGTTCGCTCTTTGACTTGCTTGGTGTGCGTGCCACAGCTGGCTGTTAATCTATTACTTGGCACAGAACAGTTCCTTACGGTATAGGGGCTTCCTCCGCCTCAGACCTTCTTTCTCCCCTACACTCGGGCAGTTCGTCTGATGCAGTTGGGCAGTGGTCTAAAAAATGCACTATTTGCAGTACTGTACAACAAAAGATAAGGATGTGGAATTTCGGGGTGGGAGAGCTTTGGCGGAATCGGGTGTTGCCAGGTCACTGTCAAAACCTAAGGTCAAGACTGAAATTTTCGCCAAGAGTGTGAATGTTCTAATTGGTGGAGTTTATTCAGTGACGGATGTACGAGCGGTTTATTGTTAACTCCTTAAAATTTAAAATGTTTCTATACTAAGTGCTCATACAAACAGTAGCTTGTTAAAGTGAGTATAATTTGGAGGATTTTAGACAAAAAATTAAAAACTATTGTCTTAAAATCCGCAAAAATGTGTGAACTATATCTTTTTGCAGATTCATACTTCATTCTACCTTTGGCAATACTGTCAGGTTAGGTGCTTTCCATACTATAGAAAAATTCATAAAATGGAAACTGACATATTTCACAAAATCTGGAAGAAAGATTAGTGGGAAGGCAAAAAATGAAACAATTGACTCTTCTTGACTTTCTTAAAACCTAATTTTATTGCATTGCTTGTTTTTACTACCTTTTTTTAAGGTAACTTAAAATAATTTTGTGTGGATAAAATAATATATTGCAAATAAAAGTAACATCTTTAAACACGCCAATATATTAAGAAATATATTCACCGTCCTAAGAATGCAAAGTGTGAAGGGAAATGTGATTCTTTTACAAATTCTGTTTGAGGAAGATCTCTAATGACGATTTTTCATGGTTCCAATATATATATATATATATATCAAAAATATTTACACCATTACTTATTGAGTCCATCTGTGCTAAATATTCTCTATTTACAAAAATAAGATACAGCTTTCATTATTAAACAGAAGGAGGAGCAGATTTTATTGACTCACTATCACCACAATAAAGGCTGGAGCACAGTTCCCCAGTTTTATATGTACAGTGGAGCCTGTCTAATGGGACTGCCCTTAGGAAGAACAAAACTGGTCTCCTTACAAAGGTGGTAAAGTGTGATGGTTATAAAGTGAAATTGCATAAAAGTGGTCACTATAGGCAGGCAATCTCTTTACCAAGGTAGTCATTTAGCAGGTTCCACTGTATTTGAATGGATGACGGGACAGTGATACAGGGAAAAAAAAATCTTCCGTTGCTCTCTACATTATGTAGGGGACGAGGCTTGCGGTTTAGTGCAGAAATCTTTTGTTGGTGGACCCCGAATATGGTCATTAAAAAGTCGTAAAATTCGCGATAATAATGCCCTCTTACCACTTGCAGTCACGTTAGACACAGCAGCAGTCAGCATCGGCCTTAAATTATGCTGAAGCATAAACTAACAATCCAACCCTTCACAATTTGTACAGCTTTCATTCTTTCAACTGCTCCCATAAGTTGTCCACACCACCCAGACGTATGGGTACAAATCCTCATTATAAAAGTGAAATATATTCTAAGATATCGGACAAAGGGAGTGCCTGGCAGTGTATAGGTAGGTGGTCTGGTTTTAAAAAGAAAGCTGAAGTTGTAAATAGCAGGTAATAGTGGTAATAGTTGTAAATAGCAATTGAAGTTGGATTACTACAGTCCTCACAGAAAAGGATGGGAATCACTTAATCTGGAAAACCTATTGCTATCCTAAATGCGACAATGCATGCTGTGAACGCTGTATATTGATCGGTGTCTGTGAAATGGGTTTAATAATGCATTCAGCAATCATACTCTGTACAAACTAAAATGTTGATGGGGAGGGCCTGCGAACAAAAACATGAATAAAGGCCGTTGCTGATAAACCACATCTTGCTGTCACTACAGGAGGTAAGGAGACATTCTTCTTACGACTTTTTAATGACCAGTCGGAATCTACCAACAAAAGATTAATATGTTAAACTGCAAACCCGGTCCCCCCACATAATGGACAGCAACAGAACACTTTTTCCCCTGTATCAGTCCCGTCGTCTATTGAAATGCATAGAAAATGTGGCGTATCAACATCGGCCTTAACTTGATCGGTATAGGGGGCCCAACTGCTCCCCCCAAGACCCCATTTTCCTCTGAACGTGCCTGGCATCAGACAACATACTTATTTAGTTGTGATTTACCATGTCTAGTTATACATTGGGAGAAACAGTATTGGGAAATCAATGTATCATCCTAATGAAAAACAGAGCCCCCCAGATGGTTTTTCTGGATCCGCCGCTGGGGCATTGTGTCATGCAGTGCATATTGAACAGGGTTTCTACAGACCTGGAAAGTCAGGGAAATGAGTTTTGGTCTGGGATTTGGGAAAAAAGTCGGGGAAATTAGCAGAAATTGAAGAAAGGTCAGGGAAATGCAAGAAAAATTGAATTTTGCGGCAAAATCAAGAAAATACTTGCTGTTAGATCCTAAGTATAGAAATTGTTTTATTTTCATTTTCTCATTTAACCTTATAAATAATTTTAAAATGTGTCCTTTATGAGCATATTTTGTGCAGTTGAAATATGCTTAATTTTATCCTAAATTATTATCAAACATGGTTTTTGTTAGAATCCAGTGATGTCAAGTAAGATTGTTGTATATATTAATTTTTTTATTATTATTATTTGTAAAAAAGGGTCAAAATATATAAAAAGTTATTAATTAAAGGATGTAATGTTAAAAATAGAAATGCAAAATTTGGGAAAGCACGCTAGATAAAGTCAGGGAAGAGCGTGATAGATGTCAGGGAAAAGTCAGGGAAGCAAAAGCTGTGAAATGTGTAGAAACCCTGTTGAATTTCATTTAATGCCTAAAAGTGGTGATCATTTACGTAGTTCTCCTCAATTGCTCAAAGTAAAATGCCTAAAGCAATCAGCAAATCTACTCTTGTGACAGGTACCCGGTTCACGTGCACATTCTCATCATCTTCTTTAGGTGTTTCATTGGTTCTGGATGTTGAATTGATAGTTTTTTAAAATTAAAATTCTGTTAAGATATTAACAATTGTTTCGATTGGATTACTATAACACACTCACAAATATGCGTTACCTTTGACTGGCTTTCACTTTGTTCTAAAAGTAAAGGTCAAAATTAACGGTCGCCACTCGCCACGTGGCGACTGCATTTTTGAAAGTGGAGACTGTAAATTTATGTACCAGTCGCCACAGTTTATTTCCCCACGCTCTTTCCTTTTTTCACAAAGTTTTTATGAATTGAAAACAGAAACGGGACTTTCAAACAGATGTTGACAGCAGGCAACTAAACTCAAAGATCGATTCGATTTCGGCATGGCGGGGGGAGGGGGGGGTAGAGCTGGATCATTGGTAAAGGGTATTAGTACCACCTGACCAATTAGCAAAAGTAATCATCTGTTCTGGAAATTTGCAAATGGGGATTACGGCAATGCGTAAGATTGCGGTTTGAAGCAGACACCTGCACTTGTTTGTTTTTGCAAAATTTCCTACAATTTGTGGGCTTTCTTTCCGAGAACAAAAGATCCGAAGAGTGGCGAGCATTGATTTATAAATTCTTTTCTTGTGATCTATTAGTACAAAAAAAAAAAAAAAAAATAATAAATAAATATTTCAAGATTTATTCCGGCATAATTGTTAGGAAAAAATGCTATTTCTTTACTTACCTTTTATTTCCATGACATTTTATCTCTAAATTTGCTTAAGTGAAAAACAAAACTTTTGTAAACTCCTTTAAAAGTTTTCTAAGTGAAAACGTAAGTTTGTTAGAATTTTTAAAGGGCGGTGTAAACATCGTCATATCTTTAATGCCGTAATAAAAAGTTTACATTTCTCGCCGATAGATGGCGCTGTTTCTAAGTTGCATAAATTAACTCTTTTTTTTTTCTTATGCAAATATCTATCGTAGTCTTGCACTAACTAGCAGATATAAAAAGGCATCACAAAGTCACTTTTCAGTTTCGGTCTGTCTCTCTGAAAGCTCCTCCTGCAGCTGCTGTAATGTGTGTGTTAAGAGATTGAGCCATGAACCGTGTGGTTCAACTGATGTGATTCAACTAGAACCGGATCGGGGATCCGTGCGACCCGTGCTGGTGTATCCATATGATTCAGTGTGATGTGTTTTTTGAATCTGAAAAGATCGCTGATGGCGACTTGTTTTCTAGAAAGCTTGTTTTTTTGTGCTACTAAATGAATGCTGTTTAATGTGCTGTGTCTTCATCATCTCATGTGACCTGTGCAAGTCTACCATAGTCATCCTTGTTCTAATAAACTACAGCAAAGGTACCCACTTGTCTTTCTTGTCTAAAACACATATTCAAACACAAGAACTTCTACTGTGCAGCTCAAGTTAAATGAATTTCAACTCTGCCTAAACTTTATTCTACAGACAAAAATCAAGTAACTATTTAATCAGTCAATGACTTTCAATTTGTAATTTAACTTGTTTGTTGAATAGTTTAATATAATTTTTCAATAATAAGGTTTATGGCCAGCATAAAGTTCATGACAGCTGTCCGTCCAGAAAAATAACGATGTTCGTCATGAATAAAGACCAATGGAGTACGCAAATACAACTGTGGGGGATTTAAAAATAGGGATACTTTGTTCTCGAAAAAAGGCACGTTTGTGTACCATGTAGAAAATATTCAGAACTGTTTTGGTGCTATCTCAAAATGATTAAGTTTATTCCTAAACATTCATTTTTTATAGTCTGACACATAAAAATTCAGTTCAATGGATGTCACTAAGTCACGCAATTTAACTCGCAAAAAAGGCGCTTTTCATTTCTAAATGAATCTGTAATTCTCTAATGCTTAGTAAACATCTTTAATAACTATAGATAATTTGAAGTAGAAGGCTAGATAATGATTATACTAAACAATCATTAAGAACAAAAACTTGCAAGTGCGCAAAACAGCTAGTTATAAACTATAGATGCTGCCATTATTTATACTGACAGCTTTCATTAAAAAGCTGAAGTCTAGAATTGCGATTGTTAAATAATTATCAAATATAACACCCACATTATAGGATCGACGGTGAAGTTATTTTGAATCCCTTTCTTACCCCCAACTAAAAGTGTTTTGTGCCAGAGATTGCAGTTTTTTATAGCTACATTAGGTGAAAAACAAACATCCCAGAGGTGCCTCTTTTTGGGTTACGCGTACGAAAGAAAACAGAAGAAATGAAAAAGCAATGACGGTCACTGTGATTCTGATAAGCATCTCAATTACGAAAAAAGTAACTTATTTTTAAAAGGAAATTTTATCGGGTTTCATTAACGATAAATGTCAGATTGCGTTGCTTGGAATTTTGTGAAGGAACAGTTATACATCATGTTTAGTTAAGGGTCGTTTCAATCGATCGTATTTTTGTTATAGTATCATTTTAATAGAAAGTGTTTTGTAAAAGAGCCCGTAAAACGATCGATAATCTTGACTGCGATGATCCCTGTAACGGAAGAGGATGGCAAGTTTTAGAGTGAAAGCATAGACATACCAGAGCAAAGGGGGTAAAAAAGGGTTGCCAATTGCAGTAAGGTTGTCGGGCGCCATGGTTTTTAAAGAGTGGTAGTAGGGGAGCACTACAAAAAAATGCTTTTGACAAACGCAAGGTCATAGCCAAAAAAAAAAAAAAAAAGAATGAAAGGCTGAAAAGGTTAAAATTCTGAAAAAAAAAGGTTGAAATTTTGTGCATCAACTATTTAATGTAAGGGGTAATTTTACTAACTGGGAATATTTTTGTATGGGGTCCGCATAAAAATTAAAAATTTTTATTTAATTAGATTTAATGTTCTGAAAATGTTAATCAACACTTAAAATTCTGTCCCTTATATAACTTTGTGATTTAATTGTACATGTCTAAGATCAATATTTGATGAATAAAAGACTAGGTCAGTGTGTTTGGGACACTCTGTATGTACCAGCAGGTAATATATATATTTTTTAATTAGTAGAAGATTTAGATGTATATTTCATAGCTGCCAAGTGTTCCGTTTTATACGGATTCGTTCCGTTTTTTGTGCTTTGTTCCGTAAATACTTTTTAAGCCAAAATGTTCCGTTTTTCAGCTTCTGTGTAAGAATTTTTAAAAATTATAAGAAAAAAGGAAAATTTTGTACATATTTAGCTTTTTGTAAATCATTTATCCTTGTAGACAAGTCAATAAATTTAATTGAATGATATTTATCTTATTATTCTTTCAAGTATTTATTACATTAAACACTTAAGTGTACTGTAGAAACTGAGCTAAGCTAAGTATATTTTATTTTTATAAATTAATGCTTATATATGCACATCATCTCTCTACACATGATAATTTACTTTTGTTAATGCAAGATCTTTAATTGTATATTTAATCATACATTTCATGATCACACACTTTGTTCCTTATTTCTGATTTTATGAGCACGTGCTGTGTTCCTTATTTTTTTCTTGGAAGGTTGGCAGCTATGATATTTTAAGAAATCTTTCCTTATTACTTATATTAACTGTGCATGTTTATTAAGCTTGTATATAAGTTGTGCAATATTCAAAACCATGCGAGTGGCCACTTAAAATTTCAAGCTCAGTGGCCACTGGCCACCTGCAAATTTTCTGAATTTTGATCTCTATCTAAAAGCTTAATTAATTCAAAATTTTACGTAATCTCCAAAGATTACCTGACTGGATAAAACAGCACTCAATACCAAAGTAACTGGCAGAAAAGCAGTGCAATTTGCCTATTTTCTTCTGTTCACAACGATTTTCACCGGAATAAGCAGCTCAATAGATAAACCACTGATCGAAGTAAGCAGTGACCACTGTAATAGATTATTGCCACTAATAAGAGTATTTGCTATATGAACATAGATTTCTTTAATGTTATTGTTAATTATTTCTTTTGTTTTGATAAAATTTTTTGAAGGGTAAAGATTAATTATGACAATGCTTACCATTATATTGCTGTTTTTTATGCTGCAGTTGTTTAGGCTTTTAATTAAGTCACACTTTAAGAAGTTTTTAAGTGTTTGCTTAAGGCTGCGTTTCCACTAGATCTTTATTTTCCTTATTGCACTTATTGCCACTAAATATTCTACTCGAAGCCTCTGTTTCTGCTTTTACGGTCGTTTTTTATCTGAATAAAAAGTTTTCATTCCCTATAACACCGTAAGAATCTCATAAGATTTATTGTCTGATTCCATAAGAAATGCTGTCTCAAGCATTTCAATATGGTAGGAGTATGGCCCGAGAGTTACATATTTTTTAAGGATAAGTAGGCTCTTAATTTTTTTTTTTTTTTTTTTTTGCTTCAATTAATCAATTTTCATCACAGTATTCTAAATTTCCTAATTTTCTGATATTTCTAAAAATTGAAAATTTCCTGATAATTCCAGGTCAGTGCCAAACATGTTATCTTTTATTAAGGAATTTTAGTCTTAGTCTGAAATTCGGTTCCATATGTATATAAAAGTACAAGGAAGAATACTATAACTTCATTAGAAATATTTAAATCTGTTTTTCTTTCTAATTAAAAATCTCTTAACTGTTTTAACATAATAAAAATGAATGCAACTTAAAGTAAAACTGTATTAAATAATTAAAATAGAAAAAGACACTAAACAACTATTTGGGGAAAATGAAAAATGAAAAAAGGATTTTTTGTTAAACTATTCTAAAATTAGTTATATTGATAAACGCATTAAAGTTAACATTTTTTTTTTTTACCTCTGCACATATTGAACAAATAATCAGAATATTTTAATGTTTAAGTTACATATTTTATGGTCCCGCAGTGGTCTAGGCTCTAAACTCCGTTCCCATAAGAACACGGCAAGTGAAGCAGCATCCGGCTTGGCCAGTGCTTGGGAGGGTCATCCCACTCTTGGCTCGTCAACTGTTTAGAACCGTGTATGCTAACGGGAGCTGGTGAACATAAAATCCGTTGAGGCTCTAATGTCCTTTAAGTTGTTAAGCAATACCTCTGGGGGTGCCAATTTCAGGTGGTGGTTGGTCCCTCATCTGGAATCAGTTCAAAATTAGGGACCAACAAGTAGAAGTCCATCCCCCTCGGGGGGCCCTGGCACCCCTCTTTCCACGGATAGTGTCGTCTATCCATGGACACAACAACAACATATTTTATGCAACATTATCAGTGTACATATTTTTAAAGAAGATTGTTTTTGTAAATTATATTTCAATGCATTTAAATTGTTTTATTGATGTGCAAAACGTATTTATAATTTATTGCTCTAGATTAAATTATGTGTATAAAAAAATAAATAAACATACACCAGTAACTAAAAGCATATCTAGTGCCAGATATCCATATACGGCAGTCCAAGGAGCTTCGGATATCCGGGATCCAGCAAAATCAATATTCAGTGCATCCCTAATTTAAACAAACAAATTAAAACTGCATGTAAATTACACAAACAAAAACAGAAAAACATCAAACTATTAAAAAGGAACCATGAAAGTATTGGTAATTTCCTACAAGCTGATATGGTCGCCATGTAGTTGCTGGGCTTGGCGGTTGTCAAACCGCATTGATTATTGCCAACTATTTTGCATGATCAAAACAGGGAACTTATTTGAAGCTAATAAAGGGCTAATTGAAGGGAGATTATAAACTTGTGAGAGAAAATAGCAAAATAATTAAGTGCATATGCATTGATGATCATTGTAATTCACTGTCCCCACCATAACATATTCTGACCTCTACCTTTCTTTTTTTACTGACATGCTGTGTTTTGGCAGTGCTGTGAAATTTCTGTTGTGTTATAGAAGGCACAAAGAATTTCTTTACATAGCTACAAGCTTATACTCATATTAATATTTTTAGTTGAAAATGAGCAGCAAACAGTGGACCGTTTTTAACCTAAAACAAACTTTGGTGGATTAAGTGTCCTAGCTATACAACTATGGTAAACTGGGCAAACACTGGTCCATTGTAAATTAAAAAAATTTTGGTGGATTTAATAACCTGGCTATAGGTTATTAAATCCACCAAATCAGCATGGTTTAGAAGGTAAATTCAACCAAAATGGTACAAACCCCATGTAAACCAAGTGACTGCTGTACACCATTTTGCGCGATCAACAAAGCAAACTAAAAAATTTAAACAAATTAAAATTGCATGTAAATTACACTAACAAAAGCAGATAAAAACATGAAACTCACTACAAAATAATTCAAAAACTTCAACCACCGGTCCATATTTAACCTAAAAAAACTAAGGGGAATTAAGCAACCTAGTTTTACAGCTAATGTTAACTGGGCAAACACTGGCCGTATTTAACTTAAAACAACTACAATGAATTAAGCAACCTAGTTGTACAGCTAATGTAAACTGGTCAAACCCTGGCCCATACTTAACATAAAACTTCAATGAATTTACCAAACTAGCAATGGAGCTAATCTAAAGTCCGCATGATTACAATAGCACATAAATAACACTAACAACCCCCCCCCCCCCCAAATCCAATATCAAGTTTAAAATAATTAAAAACCTTAAATAGCTCCAATCGTCTGATAACCCCCAACACAGTGATGTACACTCAAGGAGGGTTAACCCCCCCCATTTATGCCATTACGTAATATGAATATTTGTAAAGCATACTGAACTTTTTGCATTGTTTCAGTACAAAAATGCTTTATTTGCTTATTAGTTGTGTGATATTTTAAAAGTTTAAAAGAAAATCTTTAATGAGGCCAAATGTATGTGGGTGCTTCGGCATGGACGTCCATATGAGTACTTTAAGACGTGGAGGGAGGGGTTATTTATTGCATTTGTAAGGTCATCGGCAATCGCGCTTTCAAACATTTTAGTACTGAAATAGTGAAAAAAAGGTTAGCTTAATATAAAAAGTTCACTATACCGATGGCTAGAGGGAGGGACCCGAGCCCCCGCCTACTTCCTTATATGAGCACCATGTCCTTTATAATTCAGATGCGCATGAGGAACTTCGATGAGACAATCACGTAACTATAGGGCGGTAAAACGAGCAAAAGCCACGGTCCCCCGGACGGAGGGGGAGCCTTTCCCAAATAGAAAGCTAGAAAAAGTGAACTGCAACATGTTAGTTGAGATTCTGTACAATGAGGAAGGACCCTATCCAATGAATTCATTACGGGCCCTAACGGTAAAAAGTGCATGAAAAAAAAGAAAAAGGAATCCAAACAGGTAATATTTTTGTCTACATCTATATAAATAAAATTAGACTTTTGTCTGTACATTTCTTGGAATTCAAAAATTTTGCGATTTCTATCCGTTTCAAGCACCCGGGAATCCGATGCCACCCTCAAAAAAAAGTTTGTCTGTCTGTCATTCTGTCATTCTGTCCGTGACGCTTTTTTTGTTTAAGCATCACGTAAAAATGACTGAAGCGAATGATATGAAATTTGGTGTCATGATAGGTGGTCACTCAACTTAAAACATAGGCTTCGAATTTAAAAAAAATCTTGATTAGATTTTCAGATTTTGCGAAAATCGTTTAAAACTGCATAAATTTGTGTTTAAGCATCACGCAAAAACGACAGAAGCGAATGATATGAAATTGGGTGTCATGATAAGTGGTCACTCAACTTAAAACATAGGCGTCCAATTTTTAAAAAATCTTGATTGGATTTTGAGATTTTGCGAAAATCCTTTCAAACTGCGTAAATTTGTGTTCGAGCATCACGTAAAAACGACTGAAGCGAATGATATGAAATTGGGTGTCATGATAGGTGCTCACTCAACGTAAAACTTAGGCGTCGAATTAAAAAAAAATCTTGACTAGATTTTGAGATTTTGCGAAAATCATTTCAAACTGCGTAAATTTGTGTTCGCACATCACGTAATAACTGCAAAGGTGAAAAAATGATATTTTGTGAAATGATAGGTGGTCACTCACCTTAAACTATAAGCATCTAATTAAAAAAAATTGATCAGATTTCAAGATTTTGCGAAAATCGTTTAAAACTGAGTGAATCTTTGTTCCCGCATTAAGTAATAATGACTAAAGCGACTTATATGATATTTGGTCACATGATAGATGGTTGCTCAACATAAACTATAGGTGTCCAATTTTTTAAATATTTTTCTTGGATTTTGAGATTTTGTGAAAATTCTCTCAAAATGCACTTATATTTCTTCAAACATCACATAATAACGACTAATACGAATGATACGAAATTTAGTGATAGGATAGGTAGTTTCTAATCTTAATTTATAGGCGATGAAATTTTAAAATATATTGATTACATTTTGAGATTTTGCGAAAATCGTTTTAAAATGCTGAAAGTTTGTTCCAGCATCACGAAATAAAGACTGCAGGGAATGGAACGAAATTGGGTGACAGGATAGGTTGTCACTCAACTTAAATTCTAGACTTCAAAATTTTTCAAAAATGTTGATTAGATTTTGAGATTTTTCGAAAATTATTTCTATATTCGTAAATATTCGTTCGCGCATCACATAATTACGACTAAAGCGAATGAAATGATATTACTTAGTGACTCTCTAACCTGTAATATTTTAACAATACATAAAAATTATAACTTCGCTTTCTTTACTTTGGCAACATACTACATCCATTCTGTGTACTCCTACAATGCTGACGAAAGTTCTTGCTTTTTGGAAATTTGCATTCACTAACCCGTCAAGGACGGGTTCTTCAGCTAGTAAAATAATAATTATAATAGTTTCTCATATGAGTACTACTTTAGAGGTGTATGGGGGGTCATCTTAACTTTCAGACATTTTAGCACAAAAATAATACTTAGAAGTTCAGTATGCTGTAAAAATGTTTACTATACCGATGAGTAGGCAGGCTCAAATCTCAATCCCCCACTGCCACTTGCCTTCCTATCTGGTGCCCATGGAAACAATGTCTTTCTAAAATTCAAAGCTTTTTCACAATGTGATGCACGACTCCCTACAGCCCCACAGGCAATGCCTTTGTCCACTGCAGCTGAAGTCCTAAGTGCCCCCCCCTTTTATGACCCACAGACCTCATTGCAGAATCCTCGTCCTCCATGGGAAAATGTATGAATACAATGAGACTGTGTTAGCCCAAGAGTACCGGAAAACGGAGAACTTGAGACAAAGGCGCTGGCTACAATCAGAAGTTCACGCGGGAAAGATAACACAGGAGTTAGGTGAAAGACTCGTTCCCATTATGGAAATGTTTTGAGATAGTTCTAATAATATTACTTCAGGATTCCGAAGTGAGTAGGGTTAATTGTTTTTATTGTAAATAGAGAACATCAAGGTCTGTCTGTTTACAAGCACCTAATATACAACACTTTGTATGTCTCTGGAACAAAAAAAGATACCCATTCATAAAAAAGTGTCGGCGGTTTGGTGTTAATTGAATGAGACTGAGGCGAGGCTTAAGGTATAAAGGCTTGTGTCACTTTCTTCTAAATTCTCAATTTCCTTTTCTTATTTTTGAATGATTTTAGTGCTCGGTTATTTATTGAAAAGGATGGAACAGACTGTGGTCCACACTAACATTTCGAGATGCCTTCCGTTTCATTTTCTGCGAATATTTTGTTCAATTTTTGTTCTTGTTTGACAAAGCAGAATTAGGTACTATTAGCTTTGATCTAGCCCAATGCTGTTTTTGTAAAATTATACTGAAATCATGGGCGCATGAACACACATTACTGAAATGTATGTCTCTTGTAAGTTTGCAAATTTGACCACATAATGGTAGAGGGTAAAATAGCTCTACTTCAGGAGGATGCTCAAAATCATGCCTGGAGGTTATATGGCCAACAATTCAAAATATTTTTTGAATAATTATTAACTCTAAGATAAACAATATTTTTTGTTCTGCTTTATTTTTCTGTTTGCATTTAAATAGTTACCAATCTTTTTTATGTGGTCCCACACACATTTCAGCATAGAAAACGTTGCATTAATTCATTCTGAGGAAATTAGTTTTATTTTAAAGGTATAATGTTTGTAATTTTTTTAATTTGTTGGGAAAAAAAAGAAAAGAAAATAGTCAAGGCTTAGCTGCAGCTGTTTATAGGGGTACAAAAATGTAAAAAAAAAAAAAAAAAAAAAAAAAAAATACAGGAAATGAATGAGCTGAGAAACAATACTATGAATAACATTTTTTGAAAACTCTGAGGATTTCAGACAGGGATGAGATAGATTAAACAAGAATAACATTCATCGTGAATTGTTACATTCGAAAACTGAATCACTTTTTATACAAAATTTCCATTTACATGACAGGAAATTTGACTGATTGGGATATTATTGTTGCATGTTTTTTTCTCCCCCAATAGACGTAGTAATACACTTTTCTTTGCTTTGAAATTTATAATGATTAGTTAAAACCAATCAAAATTCTATTGCTAAAAGTAAAAAGAAAAAAAAGTGAAATTGTGTAATACACCTCTTTCGGGTCTGATTTATTACAAGGGCAAAGGGGGTGTGCGCCCAGGAATTCTCGAATTTTGACAGAGAATTTGCGTAAGGCAAACAAATTTAAGGTGACTCCAGCACAAGCAGATTTTTCTAAAAGAAGGGCATTTCATCAGAAATACTTCATTACTTTAAAAAGAATCTTGATTTTAACTGGTTTGCTGTTATCGTTACTAAGACGCAACGGTGGAGACTTTCATTCTATGCCCAGCGTTGCTTCACCGTAGTACAGATAATCGGATGCCAAAATTCACACTATTCACTTAAATTAAACTTTGAATGTCTCCTTCAGTGCTGGGAAAAAACACGCAATTTTGGTATATAAATACGAAAAAGAAAACTAATTATCTCAAGCACTTCACAATTTTTAGGATGTAGGTTTACAAGCTGCACTAGACACCAGAATAAACGAAAATTTTTTGCAGTATGGCCACTCTTAGAAATATTTTGCTGTGCAGTTCCACGTTTAAGATTTTTTTCTGAAAGTTTCATGAAAGTCTTCGAATTTATTGCAGTGTGTAGTGCAGCTTGTAAAGAATCATCCTGAATTTTTTCGAATCCTTGGTGCAGTTAGTTTATTTTAATTTCTGTACCAAAACCGTGAGACAGATATCGTTTCTTCGATCTATACCCTCAGATATTGGATATTTTATGTGGAGCTAAAATGATTATTTGTATTACCCATTTCCCACTGGTAAAAATGTGCACGAAAAGTCAAATGTTTGAGTAGTTACGAGCAAGGAAGCAAATAATAATAGGAAAAGATTGAAGGGTAGTTAGAAAAGATTCCATAAAGTTGGAAAGTGTATCGTTATTCATGAGTGTGCCATATTTTTCTTCCTTGTTCCATAAAAATCCATCTTCGGAGTCGAAATCTATCTTAAAATCACCTACTAAAACTATTTTACAATCTTAGTACATTCCAACTATACTCCTCCTTTAAAATAAATTGTCGCGTTTTGGCACCAAACTTAGAGATCCTTTATCAAAAATTACAAACCTTTCAACATTTTATTAACTTCCCCCCCCCCCCCACGGACTTTTAGGGCACCCACAGAAATTTTGTAAAGTCGGCCTCTCTGACCTCACCCCCCTCCCCCTCTCCCTTTAATCGGCATTTAGCACTAACAAATTGCTACAACCTAACTTTCATAGACCAATCCATAACATTTCACTTCTGTTAATTCCATAACATAAACAATTTCATTCCAAACATCTATTCTAGTGATGAAATTCCCTGAGTGTCTTACTAACCAACATAAAACAGAATCAAAATCACACAGAAAAATTAAACAAATGCTTAATCCACTCTTATCAGAAGTAAGCAACAAGCACCCATGCAATAAGCACTGAATGAAAATCCCATACCTCAAGAACACCGCTGAAAATACATAAATACATGTCTTAATGGTTACATCTGCCAACAGCATTCTTCCCTGGGGCCACCCATCATCCGAGGATTATACCAAATTCCCAAAATCGTCAGCAAACCAAACATGTAAACAAAACAGAAACAGTACCAAAATTCTCCATAAAGTCCAGTTAGAATAGTACATAAATAACACTAGCAAAAACACAAAAAAATTCAATTTTATTTCAAAAATACTGAAAACAGTTGAAAAAGATTCATCAAACAAAAGCACTAATCTTATTTTTCATTTCCCTTATGCTATCTTCACTGTCTGCACTTCATATCACCTCATTCCTCCCCCTTCATATTCATCAGCTTAGTGTACAGCTATAACTCAATATTTCCTCTTCTCTACCTTCCCTCCTTCATCTTCACTGTCTTAATGTATTGCTATAACTGTCTTAATGTAATTAAAAAACTTTGTAAAAAACACACATAAGAAGTAAAAGGAAAAAGGATGCGCGTTTCGTTCAAAAATTGTTTTGAACTACTTCAGTCCAAGCCCTTCGACGTAAAGAACACAGGGAACTGAAAAGCTCTTTTCAGTTCCCTGTGTTCTTTACGTCGAAGGGCTTGGACTGAAGTAGTTCAAAACAATTTTTGAACGAAACGCGTATCCTTTTTCCTTTTACTTCTTATGTGTGTTTTTTACAAAGTTTTTTAATTACTTTATCGTTTAACACCAGTATTTTGAGTGTTTTTTCAGTTGTCTTAATGTATTTCCTCCTTCATAAACATCAACACACCCAGTGAGTTAAAAAAATTCTGAGAATATTCTCCAACCCATGAGAACTTAAGAGTATTCAAGAATTTTCTTTTATTTTAATCTTAAAGGTTTCCATGCAATAATGGTAATGTTTAAATGAAGTAGAGGTATTAACAGGCATATAATAACATTAAAAGTAGGGTTCATTTATTGTTTGGAAAATTGTTCAAGCATCTGTCTGTTTTCACTCAGTTCGTAGATTGTGAATATTTGGAAGTAACATACCGGCCAACTCTACTGGATTTTGATGGTTTCTACTAGTCTCCTGATTTTACATTAAAATCTGTTTTTTTGACTTTTTGAAGCTTTAATAACCGGCATATTTATTTCTCCACCAGTTTTGAAAGATTACTGGAATGAATATATCCATTATCAAGATATATTCATTCAATATGGACCAAATATGCCATGGTATTTTTGCTTATGTTAATTACTTATTTGTGAACGATTCATGGGGAAATCATGAAAGGATCAGGGGGGTTTTAGCACCCCCCTTCCAAAATTTTGGTCAATGCATTAATAATTTTTTCTTGTATTCACCCTGGAGATCAATTATAGGCAGTGGCGGCTCGTCATTAGGGGCCAGAGGGGCCTGGCCCCACCTGATATTTCAAAAGCTTTTTTAATTATAATGCAGAATTTGTGTTCTTTTAAAATCAGTTTACTTTAATAAAGGTGTCTGCATGTATTTTATTCCATTTTGATTTAAGATGGATAAAATGAATATTTAAAGGAGCATTTTTTACACCAGCTTTGTCCCTTAACCCAATTATGTAAAGCGAGCCATCATTCAAATCCTATGGCCGTGCCGCGGCATCTCCAACGTATTCCCAATTGAAGCACTCTGGGGCCGGAGAAATGAAGCCCTAATATATTTGCGCCAAGCACAGCAGAGTAGTGTTAGTACCATTGATCATTTCTCAAAAGATGACCATATTTGGCTGGTTATCACAAAAAAGAATGCGAAAGCATAGTTAATTTAGCACCAATCAAGGGCCCTTTAGCATTGGCCTGATAGGAGAAATAAGTGTTTCCATAGAAACAGCTCTATTTGGCGAGTTTTGTTCTTTTGGTGGAAAAAAAGGTGCTGATTGTGATTTTTCTTATCGCTGATCATCTTTAAGAATTAAGAATTTTTATTTATCTCATTTAAAGACTTGATTTTACTTTTTTTTAGCTTTCAAATATAGGGAAAGTATTAATTGAGTGAGAAATGGTCGTAGATTAAAATATTTTGTCAAATTATAAATATATTTAACGACTATAAATTTTGTTGACAGTTTATTTCAAGCTCCTTTCAGCAGATTAAAAATAGCAGAAAAGCTTGAAATAAAACGCTTGGGACCCTATCAACCAAAAAATTTTTTCCTTAGACAAAAAAAATGGCAAAAGAACACGATCATTTGCCATTAGAATGGTACAGTAAAGCACCATGGCTTTTAGTGAGTGAAACAAAAAATTCTGTTTTTCTGTTTTTATTGTTTGCTATTTGGAGGTGAAACATTACGGACCAATTCGTTTTTCAACATGTACACATGCAATTGTTAAATTTAATATTGTATTCAAGAAAATCATACTTTTTTGATATTGTATTAAAAATAAATAAATTTTGATATTGTACCTATTTGAGAAAGAAAAAGGGAGGAAAAGGTTTTTTGGTGCAAAATAAATTTGCTGTCTTTTAAATGAAAACTTAAAGAAATCAATATGTTTTTCATAACTTGTTATTCAAAAGTTTTTATGTATTCACACTGTTTACAAAAGCAAATTATGTTTTACCTATTCAAGCTTTAAAAAAAAAAAAAAAAAAAGGAGCTCCCTCCACTGAAATGGGTAACAAGCTGCCACAGTATGTGGCCACAGCATACACAAAAATGTAAATGTATGTTCTGTATGTATATGTATTTTCCCGATTTGAACTGCCACTAATTTTTTCGGGCCCCACCAGTGAAACAGGTCATGAGCCGCCACTGATTATAGGTGAAAAAAACTTAGTGCTACATATCCCCACTCAGAATTTTTTACGGTAGTACTGGCTACGCCCTTGCAACATTATCAAGTGGAAAAACTGCTAACATCACCACTCAAAATGAAGAGAAAAGTATACTCAGTTTTGGAAAAGTGAAAAGATGACAGTTAAACCAATTCATTATGCAACCAGCATTCTAGATCTAAAATTTTATCTAGTGTATCTAAACAGGGAAGAACAATAATTGATCAGAATTTATACATAATATAGCTTCAACTACAGAAGACGAGCCAGTGGAAGAAATTCTATCAGAACTTTCAGAATATCATGCATGAGAAAGCTTTTATGGAAGATAATGTATTATAAAGTCTGCTGAAAATATCAGTGATGTCTTATGTGGTAGAACGGCAAGTTTGATGGTGTGAAATTGACAAAAATTGCATTGAAAATATGAAGCATGCCAGCAACAGAAAGAAGTTTTAAAAGTTATTGACATATATACACATTGAAAAGGAACCGTTTATTGATTTATCGAAGAAGTGGAAAATTAATATTTGTGGCCCACAATATTAAACTCTTAAAGGACAAAAATGAAACTAATTTAGTACAATTTCAAAATATTAATGAAATGGAATATATTTCTAATGAAGAAAGATTTTAGTCTTCTGAAAATGAATATTAGTATTTACTTCATGGTCCAGTAAATGACCAAACCGACAAACTTGCAAAAAAGGGCATTGAAAATATGAAGCATGCCAGCAACAGAAAGAAGTTTTAAAAGTTATTGACATATATACACATTGAAAAGGAACCGTTTATCGATTTATCGAAGAAGTGGAAAATTAATATTTGTGGCCCACAATATTAAACTCGTAAAGGACAAAAATGAAACTAATTTAGTACAATTTCAAAATATTAATGAAATGGAATATATTTCTAATGAAGAAAGATTTTAGTCTTCTGAAAATGAATATTAGTTTTGTTTGTGTTCACTAATGTTAGTGGCAAAAAAAAAAAAAAAAAAATCAAATTTAATGTCTCCTTATGTTGCTCAATTTAAATATTTTTAAATTCATCTTATAACATATAATGCTTAAAATAGATGATTTTATTTATTTAAATTTAAGGATTTTTAATCAGAAGTTTCTGTATAAAAAAAATTCTTTCATAACTTTCAAGAGAAAGTTCTCAAAAATTCTTGCCGTGATAATATTCTCTAAAAAATTATTACCAAGAATTTAACAACACTACACCCACCATTAACATACTTTCTTTTATTAAGCTTCATAGTCACACCATATTTGTAACAAATACACACACTTGCTTTCAAACCAACTTTCATGTGCCAGTCAATAAATCTCATTTTTTTGCTTAAATTCTTCCCATGCTTCTCCCATCCACTCCTGAAACACTTATTTCTCACTACGGTTTGCCAGTAACTACTTTATAACATACCACAATGTCTTACTCATCTCCTTTTCTGTCGAGCCAAGCGGAAGCCAAAAATGTAAACAAACTTCGTATATTGTAAACAGCACCAGTCATTAGGATTTGTTCTAAATTAAAATTGCATGTAAGTTATACTAACAACAACAATAAAATCAAACTCATTACAAAACAACTTAAAAATCTGAGACCAGTGGTCCATTTTTAAACTTAAAAAAAAATTTGTTATGCAGCTAATCTAGAATCAGCATGATTATATAGTACATTAAATAACACATGCAAAAACACAAACATCAATTTCACTACAAAACTACTTAAAAACTTTAAACAGCCCAAAAAGATTACATTAAAAAAAAAACACTTATCCTTTTTTTTTTTCCTCATTTCATTTATTTACTTCATGGTCCAGTAAATGACCAAACCGACAAACTTGCAAAAAAGGGTACAGAAATTCTTCAGAAGATAGCTGCACATTGCTCCTTTAAAAAATATATATCCGGGAATCATTGAAGCGTAAATGGAGAGAAGTTATTACACTTGTCTTAAACAAGAGCTGGAGAGACATTCTAGAGAGAAAGATAGTGGACAGACCACAGGATAAAGCAGTGGCCAGTTTTAGGTTAGAGATTGGTCACAATTGCTTAGCAAGCCATCTCTTTCATATTTTCACCTACCCAAATTGCCCACTCTGTGGGTTAAATGAGAAAAAGAACAGGACCCATATCGGGAGATACTCGGAGCTGCGTGGAGCCTCTGTGGCAGAGAGGTATTGGAGTGCTAGAAGCCAAATGATGAGATATTGACTTTTCACATTTTACAGCATTCTTATTTGCTTGTTAAATGTTTGTTTTATTCTCTGCCATTGGAAATAAAAAAAAACTTCATGGTCCAGTAAATCCCTTGTGCCATCTTCATGGTATGTGCACTTCACTATTTCCTCATTTCTATTGATTGACAAAGTTGTAAAATCTTTGGATCCAAAATAATTTTTTAGGAGCCACATATATTGAATTATTATTAATGAAAAAGAAAAGCTTAATGTCAAGGGATTATATTTTAGTCAACTGGGTGTTTGGGTTTCATCGAACCTTGCTCATTCCTCCTCCTTCCCCTTCACCTTCATCTGCTTAATATGTTGGTATAACTCGCTATTTTTTCCTCCGTCTCCAACTCATCAATAACATACTGCCTCTTATTTAATTTCATATTCACACTGCCTTGTAGCAGACACACTTGCTATTAAACCAACTTTCATACACCAATCAATAACTTATTTCATTCTTTTTCCTTCCGTAACATGAAAATTTTTTCAAATTCCAAACATTCATTCTTAAGACAAAATTCCTTGAGATAAAGAGTGCACAATACAAAATCAAGTTCACAAGGCAAACCAAACAGATACTTAATTCATTTTATCAGACCCAACAGAAACAATCCTCCCATCCACACACATCCACATCCTAATACCAAACATGTCTCTTCAGGTTGTCATTAATTACATCGCAATGTACCAGCATGAGCCACTACTCACCTGTGTGGAGTTCCAGTGTGATGCCAAAAAGGTAAACAAGCATTGTATTTTGTAAACAGCACCAGAGTATAGGACTGGTCTCCTCTATTCTATCGGCGAAATTTCTTTAGACAGCTTTTTAACCAACGAAGTGTCTGCTAAACAATATCAAATTCACAACAAAATTTAGATATTCAGTCCACTTTATCAGAATTAGAGGTGTGCCGGATCATTAAAAAGCTGGATCTGCAGATACAGATACAAAAATGGATAATTTGTTTCTATATTCATGAAAAACGGATCTTTAACTGTCATATCTAAGGATACAAATAGGGATCTTTTTAGAAATTATTTTGAAAGATACATTATCTTGATGTGATAATTTCATGCACAATGTGTGAAATATTCTGACACAATAATGATTTTTAATCATGGGTTAAAAAATATATTAGCGGTTACAATCACATTTTTAAGCATTTTAACAGGATTTTATGTGCCTCAAATTATCGAATTGCTACTACTAAATAAAGCAGGTTTTCTAATCTACAAAACTTCTTGTTATATGTTATCAAGACATATTGAAAAAATGTGATTTTCCTACATTTATATGATTAACTGTGCCATGTTTCATATATTTGGACAACTTCGGCATAGTTGTCCAAATGACATTGTCCTTTTTGAGAGCGATTTGACACCTCTTTCAATGGGAAGAATTTATTCCCTAACAAAATTTTTACTTTCCGAACATGTACCATGTAAGGAAAGTATTGTAAATCATGAAAAAATTCGAATTCAAGATTTTGGTGTTTTTACACGTTTTGAGGGCTTCTGAATCCATTTATGCTATTTTTACGAGGTGTGTGTGTGTGTGTGTGTGTGTGTGTGTGTGTGTGTGTGTGTGTGTGTGTGTGTGTGTGTGTGTGTGTGTGTGTGTGTGTGTGTGTGTGTGTGTGTGTGTGTGTGTGTGTGTGTGTGTGTGTGTGTGTGTGTGTGTGTGTGTGTGTGTGTGTGTGTGTGTGTGTGTGTGTGTGTGTGTGTGTGTGTGTGTGTGTGTGTGTGTGTGTGTGTGTGTGTGTGTGTGTGTGTGTGTGTGTGTGTGTGTGTGTGTGTGTGTGTGTGTGTGTGTGTGTGTGTGTGTGTGTGTGTGTGTGTGTGTGTGTGTGTGTGTGTGTGTGTGTGTGTGTGTGTGTGTGTGTGTGTGTGTGTGTGTGTGTGTGTGTGTGTGTGTGTGTGTGTGTGTGTGTGTGTGTGTGTGTGTGTGTGTGTGTGTGTGTGTGTGTGTGTGTGTGTGTGTGTGGTGTGTGTGTGTGTGTGTGTGTGTGTGTGTGTGTGTGTGTGTGTGTGTGTGTGTGTGTGTGTGTGTGTGTGTGTGTGTGTGTGTGTGTGTGTGTGTGTGTGTGTGTGTGTGTGTGTGTGTGTGTGTGTGTGTGTGTGTGTGTGTGTGTGTGTGTGAGAGAGAGAGAGAGAGAGAGAGAGAGAGAGAGAGAGAGAGAGAGAACACGATAGCTCCTGATCAGAGCATTCGATTGAGCTCAAATTGGATATATATGTCATAAACCACCGTCGCAAGACCGGTATTGGTTATATTTTGGTGTGTATAGGTTAGGACTTATAGTTTTTCTACAGGGCTACGACAAAGATTTCTTTTACATTATGGCCTATGGGGGGAATTTCTTGAAAGTGCGCTAGCGTTTAAACGATACATTCGATTGAGCTCAAATTCGGTATACATGTTATAAACCACCATTATAAGACCGGTATTGATTTTGATGTGCATAGGACTTATAGTTTTTCTACAGGGCTAAGACAAAGATTTCTTTTACATTATGGCCTATGGGGAGAAATTCTTGAAAGTGCGCAAGCGTTTAAACGGTGCATTCGATTGAGTTTCAATTTGGTATATATGTTTGAATTATTCATCGATTAAAATTTATTTAAGTGCTTGCTAATGATCTTAATCGTAAGTGTTTGGAAAGTCGAGTGGAGTCACTCCAGATTTTTTAACAAGCTTTACAGTTACTGTGGACAACACAGAACTTCCTCTAACCTTCACACTTGAACTGACAATCGACGTTTGAAGAAACATAGCCCCATTTCTTTTGCAAGAATGCTGAATCTGCATTCTTCTGATGTGGAGCTCCATTCTTTGGGTTCCTGAAGAGCTGGCCTGGAACTGATGGGGGTACATTTCCATGACAAACTCTTGACTAGTGTGATGAAAAACTCTGAGATTCCTTCCTTTGTCAGTACTCTGGCTATGGAGACTATTAGTATTCCTCGATCTTCTTTATAAATTTATACTGATCTTAATAGAAGTGAACTAGAAATTTCCGATCAATGGTGGATTCAGGTCTTGGGAGGCCCCAGGCGCAATTCAATTTTGAGGCTCCTCCCCCCCCCCCTTAAAAGAAAAAGAACTTTTACTAACTCCATGCCTTTACATTGCACATTCTATATACACCTTTTTTACAGTAATTAATGTTTTACTTAATCACTTTGATTAGCTAATTTTAAATTATAACTGTCTGGTGGCTGTATTTAAAATATTGCTTAATGTTCCGATGAAGTAAAAAGTATTAAAAATATCTAATTCTTGGTTAGAAAAAAATACTTTATTTTAAATTTACTACTTAAATTTTTAATAGTCTAGTAATCTATGTATACTTGTATTTTTAATAGTCTAGTAATCTATGAATAATAAAATAGTATTTGTAAATTATTATAATAAATTTCACTGTTATTTGCTAATAATAACAAGGGACTTTTTGAACATTAGTTTGAATTAATTTCATTCTAAAGATTCGATTTTAGTTTCTGGAATTTTTGGGAATGGACTAATTGATTACTAATCAGACTAATTGATGACTAATTAATAACTTTGTAGGGTAGTCCAAACAAGAACAAAGAAATCTGATTTTTTGATTCTGTATTCCCTAATTGTAAATTATGTCTAAAATATAAACGTTAATTTATGTTTAAAAAAAATTATTTTAAAATATTTTCACTCCTTTTATATCTAATTTATGTCTACAAACGAGTATTTAAAAAGAACTAGCTGGAACCCGTCGAATTCGAATCTCAGTTTATTGACGTTTATTAATGTTTCAGAGATGAGAACGATCAGGAATGTCACCAAGGTCTTGGACAAAACAGACAGGAACAATCGAAGAGTGAAGCGGACGTGACATCAGGACGTGTGACAAAAAGTAAAGAAAAAGTTACGTGCCAGTTTTTACTTTAGCAACTGTATGATGGCAGTGAAATGATTGAAATCTTTAAAATTTGTTTTTAACTATCGTATTTTTTGTTTTTTTTTTTTACTCAATAGAGTACATATTAAAAGTTAAGCATTGGCATAACTGCTCACTTGCGCATCCAAGGCCTGCCTGTCCAACCATGTCTTCTTTGGTGCAGAAGCATATTCCTTGGCCAGGTGGCCAGCTTGACACGAAGCTCCCTGTTTTTAACTCCCAAGGGAGCTTGGTACTCATTTTATTGAACCACTCAAGAGATGAAAGGCTGAGCCAAACTCGCCAAACCAGGTAATCGAACCCCAGACCTACGACATGACAGCACAGTGTGCTAACCGTGTTACACCACAGGGATTATATTCTAACTATACTTTACCTCCAGAAATATTGCTTTGAAAGTGTTCCATAATCCATGAGTATATCGTATTTGCCTTCTTTGTTCCATGAAACACTTTTGGGGACTTGAAATCTATATTAAAATCGCCTACTAAAACTATTTTGCAATTTTCGCCTAGCACATTCTAACTATATTGTAGGTAAATAAATTGTAGTGTTAGCCTGTTTCTAGCCAAATTTGGTAGATAGAAGCTAGGCTCAGTTTTTGAGGACTTATTTTTTGGCGCCATAGTTGGTGGTAGATCATCAAAACTTGTAACCTTGGCAGCTTTCAGTATTTTATTCAAAATTAAATCAAAATTAGTAATTATTAGTGTATGTTACATGGCCTTTGCCCATGTGATTGTGCTCAGGCTTAATTGATTCAGCATCCGACATCATCAAATTGATGCTTTCAGAAGAAAACTGCCAAATTAATACAGCTATGTATATCATTTCGGAAAGCACATCACCTGAACTCCTGTTATCCACACGATCTTATTAGCCATTTTAAAGTTTATGAACTTTAAGAAATACATTTCAACTTAATTATTTCTGATGCTTTTTTATTTGATGTGAATCTGACATAATGCCTTATGAAATGCAATAGTTATGTGTGGAGACAGGATTTTATTCTGGTTACTGATTGGTCGAGGGTAGTATCATGGTCAAACTGCATCAGAAATGACTTCAAGAATCTGTCCTGAGCTGCTTTAGTGTTTTAATATATACCCACACAGCACAAAGATATCTATTGGTTATCTATAAGGAATCAGAATTGGATAATGGGTATATCTATTAGACGTCCAAGATCCTCCAGATAACATAAAATGGACCTCTATAAGAGATTTGGGATGTGATCTCTAAGGACTAGACAACATCTATAATATCCAGGATGTCTGTAGGAGATCTATTTCCAAGTAGCATAGATATTAATTGGACGGCCATAATATCCAAGATTTCTGTGGGAAGAGTGAATTGTGAAGTCATAACTATGACTTTTTTTACCCACTGAGAATTCTTCCTCCGTTCTGTGAATTTTCGTGCTGCCATCTGTTGTCTACTATCATACATAAGAACTTCAAGTTACTTTTAAACTGAAACCTATTTTCTTTGGCTGATTTCTAACCATGGATCCAAGAGGTGAAAGGGGAGCGTTCTAACCAGCAGGCAGACTTGACTCTGGGTGAGAAGACTAAAGTTTGAAGTGATTGTTGCTTCAATTTCAGGATGAAAACACTTTTATGTATCTAAATAAATAAATTTAGAATTTGCCGTACACTACTTAGTATCACAAAATTTTGCATTTTCTACCCCTTTTAAGCATTTGGGACTCCAGTACAAACTGTAAAAAAAAAAAAAAGTTTGCAGATCACTTAAAACTGACTGAAGCAAATGAAATAAAATTTGGTGACATGATAGGTGGTCACTCAACTTAAACTATAGGCGTCGAATTTTTAAAAAATTCATTAGATTTTGAGCTTTTCTAAAAATTCTTTCAAACTGTGCAAATTTTTTTTCGCACATCACTTAAAAACGACTAAATGAAATTTGGTGACATCATAGATGATCACTAAACTCAAGCTACAGGCATCTGATTAAAAAAAAAATTCTTACTAGATTTTACGATTTTTCTGAAAATCCTTTCAAACTGAGTATTTTTGTTTCGGTGGCCATGCAATCTTCTACATAAATAAGATGTCTACAAATGCATCTCTTATGGATGTTATACATGCACATCCAATTGGTTTGTAGCTTTGGATGGTAATTAAATATCTATGGGACATCTATTTCATTAGCTACATAAGATGTCTACTGATGGATTTCTTATGGATGTCATAAATATCCTTTTTTGGATGACTTGGCAGGCGTCTGTCCAGGTCGAAATCGGGTCCGAAAACGGACCCTTCACAAAATTCAATATCGGAAAAACGGACCCTTCACAAAATTCAGTTTGACCAAAACGGTCCTTTCACAAAATAACTATTGCAATTTTCAATTGAGTTTAGGAATTATTGTCATTTAGCGATCGCTGATCGTCACCCAACAATATCTTGGCCTAAATGTAAACGACGTTGATGATGATGACGGGAGGTAGGTTGATTGGAGACCCTAAGCCAGCGGGTTAAATTACACCGCCTACGATTGCAGTTTGAAGCAGACGCCTGTACTTGTTTGTTCTTCCTCCTAAGTTCCCTCCACCTGCTATGTAGGAGCTCTCTTTCTGGGAATAAAAATCAGACTAGTAACGAGCGCTCATTTATTAATTCTTTTCAAGTGAGTTGTGTTTATGCCAAAAAATTAAACATCAAGACTTATTCCACTATAATATTAATAAGGGTCATTGCTAGAAGAAAAGGTGATGACAGCTGTCATTCTCGGAAAATTGCAACATTCTTTATGAATAAAGCCAGTGGCGTATGTAAAAAGGGCAGCCAGGTTGGGGTGGGGATTAAATGAAAGCACTTTGTTTTCCAAACTGGCACATTTATGCACCATGTAGTAAATGTTCTGAAATCCTTAGATGCAATCTCAAAATGATTAACTTAGTCCTAAATCGTATTCCTAAAGACAGACATAAATTCAGACCAATGCGTGTTTCGAAATCGCGCAAACTTTCTAACTCGCAATAAGTCGTTTTTTATTTTGAAATGCATCCGTAATTCTCTAATGTTTAGTAAATATCTGTAGTAACTATAAATAATCTGAAGTAGAAAGGTCGTGTAATGCTTACTCTAAAAGCAATCATTAATAACAACTTGCAAGAGTGCATAACATCCAATTCAAAACAACGGGAGCTGCTGTCATTACGTGGTTAAGTCTAAGCTTATTGTTTACTAATTCACAACTGCATACTTATCAAACATAATATCCTTACCAGTGAAATCATTTTGAACTCCCTTCTTTCCCCCCCCCCCCCCCCAACTGAAAGGGTAATGTGCCAGATGGCCCTTTTACATTGCTGAAAAAACAAACATTCCAAGGGCATCTTTCAGATCTCGCAAATGAAAGAAAACAGAAAAAATAATTATTTATAAAAGGACATTTTATCTGGTTGCATTTAAAAAAAAAAAGGCCGATTGGAATTTTGTGAAGGAACAGTTATACCTCCTGTTTTGTAAAGGGTCGTTTAGATGCTGATTTTGACTTCATTGTATTGTCTCCGGTTTAAGGAAAATTAAGGAAGGAGAAAAAGTTTTTCAAATAAGAATGGAAAAACGGACCGACATACCAAGGAAAGCATGGGGGGGGGGGGGGGGGGAGGAAAAAAAGGACTGCCAGCCTTTAAAGGGTTGCCGGGTGCCGCGCCCTGTTTAATCGATCGAGAATCCACACTGTGGAATGTGAAATGGGATAAATATAGGTCAATCACTGCTCAAAGCTGGAAAAAAGGGGGGGGGGTAGAAATAGTGTAATACTGCATTTTTTCATTCTTGGGAGTGAACAACAAAGCATGGGAGTGATTTTACTGGGATTTAATGTCTTTTTAAAGAGTGGTCATGGGGGTACACTACAAAGTAATGCTATCGGCATATGCAGGGCCGTAGCGAGCAAAAAATGATAGAAGACTGAAAATTTATAACTTAATTCAATTTTTTAAACTTAATTAATGTATGGGCACATCTTACAGACTGGGAATTTTCTGTTTGGAGACCATATAAAAATGTACATTTGTATTTATTTAGATTTAATCTTCCTAAAATTATAATCATTACGGTAAAATTCTGTACCCTTTTTTTTTTTACATAAATTTGTGATTTACTGTAAAATATTTGTGAAAAATATTTAAGGAATAAAACCCCAGGTCAGTGTTTTTGGGATATTCTGTGTACACTGACAAGTAATTTTTCTTTAATGGTACAAGTTAAAATTAATTTTTTAAAATATAATTCTCCTATTTGTAATTATCTACAACTTATTTTTGATTTCCCTTCAATTGTTAAAATTTAACTAGATTTTAAAATTGCATTTTCCACATCGTTAGTATTAGAGTATTTCCAGTCGAAACTGACAGACATTGTAATATTTAAAAATTACTAAGTTTGAATTTGTGGTGTAAATAAGTGTTTACTACCTGCAATTTAAAATCAAAACTACCATGGCCTACGTTTATTATAAAATCTATATTTTAATCATTTAAAAGTAAAAGATTTAAAGCTTTATTTTTAATTTTAATCGAATTTTTTTTAAAAATTGTTCTAGGGTATGGCTATCCCGGATGTTCGGTGAACAGGAATTATTCAGTTTTGGCCAACTTTTTTTAAGGGAACTAACTATACCCATTTTATTTTTTATTTAAAAAAAAAAACATTAAATTCTATTTCGTGATTGCTTTCTTACTCAAAAATGAAATAGAAAATTGGAAGAAGTTCACAAAATAAGGAAAGATTCACAAAAATAGAAAAAATTTACAAAATTAAGTATAAATTCACAAAATTAGGTAAAATTTCACAAAAATAGGACCCTGGGAAAGAAACCTGGACTGACCCCTGCTTGGATATCTATAAGCCCTCTAAGGATATATTATAGAGGTAGCGATTTAGATGACCCATAGATATATATTTTTCTCTGCATATAAATGTCCTGGATGTTATAGTATAGATCAGTTTGAGTATCTATTAGACCCGATTTGGACATAGTATACTGTGTGGGTATAGGTAATTTTTATATTTATAGATTAGTACATTTAAAAAAATATTTTACCTCATGAAACCTATGATTAACACTACTAAATAAACATCAGCATACCTCTAAGTATAACCCAACAAATGCAATTTCTTATTGGTTAATTTTCAGTGTTACTTGATTATGTTGAATCACTTTTTGTGGACCACTGGTATATGGCATGTTTCAGTTATAAAAATTTTGTGTACTTAATTGGCTTTTGAGGGTCAGAACAGGGCAAACTTTATCAGAAATATGACTGACATCAGAAAGTTTAGAAGAATTTTTTTTCAAGCAGCAGCAGTCTGCAGCTCAAAGCTGCAGACTCTTGTCTTATTTTCTTTTTAGTCCTTTTATTTGCTTCATCTTCTAAAATTGCCTTAACAAGTGTATCAGTAATAATTTGAGAGCATCCCTCTTTTTGCTTAACTTTTATTCTCCAGAGTGTAGTAACTTAAAACGAATAACTGTATATAAGTGTTAACATAACTGTGAAACATAAATAAAATAGTATGTAATGATTGTAATTAAAAAAAAAAAGGTTAAAAAGTTATTTTCATTACTTGGGGTGGGATGGACCATGGTCCAATGTACTCCAACTCGAGTGGACCAAGATACCCCTTATTCTTGAATTTCAAAAATGTAGTACGATTTTTTTTTCTTTATCATAAAAACTAAACTAACTGTAAATAATTATTAAATCAATAAGTTTACCTTATAACAGAGATTCAGTTTACTGCTCCATTCTTAATTAAACAAATTTTAGAAAACAAAGTAGCAGATTTCTGAAAATGAGTCAGCAGTGCTAAAATACGACACGCTGAAATAAAAATGGCTCCTTATCACTTTAACATGTGGTTTCTTTATATGATTTGTGCAACTACTAGGGGCATTTATTGATAATTAAATTGAAGTAAAATAAAATAGTATTACAAAAATAAATGAGCATGGTCCACTTCCTCCAGCGTGCCCCAACTCTCCTAAGTAAAAGTACAGTAACCCCTCGTTACATCGAACCTCGATATATCGCACATTCAGATATATTGCGCCTCTTCTATGTCTCCCAATTTTTTTCTGTACTCTTTTGCTTTTTTACTTGAGACGCACACAGTACATTTGAAAAATACATCTATCGCACAAGTTAGGTAAAATTAATTTTTGCTCCTTGATCTTTGTTGAAAAGCAAGATATGAGGGAAAAATCAAATCAAATGACTCTGGATCATTTTTTTAACAGGAAATGAAATGTGTATTTGTCCATTATTTAAAAAAAAAAAAAAAGTGTATGCATGTAATCTTTACGCGCGATTGAAGTAAAACTTCTTTGACGTTTACGACACATATCACTGAAATGATTAAACTTAAAATAAATATCATATTATAATTTAATTATATTTATTATTCATGTACTTTACAAAGATTATATAAATGTTATATTCATATTATTCATTGGAAATAGGTACTTGGATGTCATCATAATTTTTATGTATGAAATTATAGGTTTGTGGTAATTATCAGTGGTGGGAAAAACTACTTTTTTTTTGTAGCGCGCTACAACTACCGCTACTTTTCGAAAAATGTAGTTAACTACAACTACAACTACTTTTTGACAAATGTAGTTAGCTACACTACTTTTGAAATGTAGTCGCTACTTCGCTACTTTTTCGCTACTTTTAAGAGACAAATTTTGCTAACAGATTCAATTTGCATTACATTCATATTTAAGGATATTTATATACTAATTAGAGAAAACTATCGATATCGAAAGCCTTGGTTTTCTACTCGCGTCCAGCGTGATTAATGACCTCAGCGGGTGTCTCTCGCGTCCAAAGAACGCGTTTATTAAAAGGTGGTTTCCTTGGAGCGTTGAGCGCCGCAGATTTGGTGGACGCACGAAAGACCCCGGGCACCTTTTCGCCTTTAATTAGAAAAAACTATTGCTCTAATAAACAACTACCAGGCGAGTATTTGAGCAGGGGGAGGCGGGCCCCCTCCGAAAATGTAAAGCAATTATTAAAAAGGAGCTATTTTGAAACATTTCTTTTAACTTTAGAACAATAAAGTTTAAAATACCGAATCGTCCCCCTCCCCCCGAAATGGAAGCCTATATATACGCTACTGGCAACTACTGCTAATTATTGAAGTATTGCTGAAACTAATTAAGTTTTAATACCTCTATGATAAAAATAAATTGGGAAAGTGAGCTCTGAAAGCATGAGAAAAATCATGAGAACTAAAAAAGTTTTTAAAAATATAATAATAAAATGGATGTCTGAACGGGAAAAAAAGGCCCGTTTTGAGACCCCTTTCATGTTGTACAAACATTCTAGTTTCTTGAGCACAAATCAAAATTAATGAGTATAAAAGCCTTTTTTCATGACTTACCAAATTAGTGATTTATGACGAATGACCCGTGTGAACCATGTAATATTGTATAATTGTTTTAATTGAAAACATCACATATGATATGCATATTATAAAATAATGAAAACAATTACTAATTAAATTCATGATATATCTATTTAAAACATTGCATTAAAAAAATCCTCTATATATGTTAAAGAAATTTTAAAAGTTATTATCATCAACACAACTTTTTCTTTGTGTTAGGTATAAAAGAATTTTATAGAATTATATTGTTATTTTAAGGCTAAGAGAGAGATAAGTCTCTAAGGATTTTACAAACTATTAATTATTAATAGAAATTCTCATATTTTCGTATTAAATTCTGAAAATTATTACACAAAAAACCTAATAATTTAAATATAATAGACACTTTAAAATTTTAACGAAAGAAAGAATTTCAACATATTCATGGAAGACTGCCATGCCTCTAGTATAAAATAAAAACCACATAAATTTATTCAAAAACATGTTTATTAAATTTTAACAAGAGCTGGATCTCAAAATTGTTATCCGCCAAACATGAGATCGTCCGAAGAGAAAATGCGTCCGATGCAATCGAAAACAATCTTTGTACAGATGCACTGGACGGCACGCCAGTGTTAGTTTTTTTGAAGGCTTCTTTCATATACGTGTACGAAAGCGAAGATAGGGGTTTAATTGGCTCTGACAAGAACCTTGTAAGTTCTTCCTCGTAACTATTTCGAGTGCATGCGAAAGAGAAATTAAAAAAACCAGAAAAGTCATCATCCATGGGCTGATCCTCGATACTGATATCTGAAGTTGTCGGAAACATATTCTGGAGGTATTCCTCCATCCATTTTTTTTGGCTTCGGTCTTCCTCTCCTCCTCAATCCAGAATAGTTTGAATCTGGGATGGAAACAAGCTGAGAGAACAGTTTCTCTGTCCCACAGCAAATGACTAAATCTCGTTTCCACCTGACAACTGAAGATTTTGCGCCCCCTCCTATTTTTTAAAAATGCAACTAGGTAGCTTTCATATACCATTTAGCGCTCATATACCATTTTCTTTTCTTCATCATAATATTTAAAAAAATGCTAACTAATGGATATAAATTTTCAATAACGCCTTTAATTTCTATTTTATTGATCTAGTCTTAGAAACCATTATCATTGTGTTAGAAAGAAGAACAGAAAATAAGTCTCGAAGCCTTTTTATTGTTACACAATTATGATATAGATAAAGGAAATTTAGCTTAATAAAAATTATTATTGCAGCATATATAAATTTAGGTTACTTCCCACACATCGGCACGCCAAGAGATCGCCAACAATTTCACCCCCTTTTCAAGAAGGGTAAGTCAGTGACCCTGCAGATCCAGACTCACGGAAAATAACACGAGGATGGTCCCCGTTCTAAAGAGGGGATCGCAAAAGCGGGAAGATAGCAACCCATAAATTACTCCAGCCAGTGTCACTGTGAAATCCGTGTGCGATACATGCAACGCTTTGAAGTACAGTATTTTCCAATGAATTTCATGTATTGATATCGGAGATGTCTAGCAAGGGTATAATAAGAGTTCCTTTATCAGCAGCAATAATTAAAACTTGGCTTTAGAAAAATATTTTAAAACTTACAATCGCTTGTTTTGAAAAAAAAATTTTTTTAAAATATTTTATTCTTTTTTTTTCACGATTTTAAAATTCGCTAATTTTAATTTAAAATGCGTGCGCTCACTGTCTCAGGAAGGAAGGAAAAAAAGAAAAGAAGGGAAATTTGAAGGAAGAAAATTGCGTTAACTATTTACATATATTTACGTTAAAATTTGCTTATTCGTTTTAGTTGTGGACGCAGGATCTTATTTTAGGCTGGGTAACGGAGCACGTGACATGGCGCTTCCATTTTATAGTTGTCCTAGAAACTGCACAGATAGTATCAAAACACGAACTAAAATAATCTTTCACACATTATGAAGGTTTAATTTCTACCTGAAAATCAAAGTAAATTATCTGAATATTTTAATTGAATCCAACAAATTATTCGAAGAGTTTAGTTTCATAAACTGACATTTATTTTCTTATTTTATAAAGATAGTTGCAAGTTATGCATAAATTTAATAATATCTGATGCTGATAACTAATAAGTAGTTCGACAAAATCCTCTAAAGTTTTAGACATTCTAAAATTTAAACTTTTGGTCAGAGAAAAGAGAAAATCAGATTTTTTTTTCGGAAACATATATCGTAATTTATTGTGTTCTCTTGAGTATTCATAGAGCCTGAAATATTTGACCCATTAACCGTATATAGAACATTGTAAAACTAAAATAAAAAATAAAAAAACCTGTAAAATTTTTTTAAAGCATTTTCTTAAATTCATGTTAAATATTTTTAGCAATTCCCCTAAAGAACTCTTGAGCAATGTGACAGAGGCGTTTAAAAGTTTAATGTTAAGAAAATCTTCATGCACGGGTGATTTGTGCAACGTAAATTAGTTTCATTTAAGTAATATTCCGCAATAATTTTGTTTCAGGGTTTCCCGCAAGTACCCTACAGAGGGTGTTCACACATTTTTGTAACGATTTTGCAAAAATATATATAGAAATAAATATAAGAATTTTATTTCCTAATGTGTTCAGTCTGATAGCACTTTCTTTGAACCATCATATTACATCTTGATTTCAAAGATTAAAGTCCTTTTCTTAAAACATCAAGGCTGATATTGTTCCACTCCTCCATCACAATCTTGTATTACTATAATCTTTTGTAGTAATATATGAATGCATCTTGTGTATGCGTTATTATGGCAACGCTATACTAGGGCAGTCTGCCAAGGATGGGGGGGGGTGCCTAGGTAGGAGAACTTTCTAAGGGGTTCTAAAACGTATTCACGTTACATCTAGAAAAAACCTACCAAAAATCCAGACTGTTAGATCGACAGCTGCTCGGTGGGATCCGATCCGGGACCTTCACTCTTCGGCCATCTACCATTTTCAGTGACATAACTATTGTGCGATACTAAGGCTATAAATGTATTTTAAAGTAGAAATATAATTCAACTCATCTTCGTTTAGAAATATATTTAATTTTATATTTCAATTCCATTCATTATCACTGAAAAATAACGTTCAATAAATACTTGTCACACATTTTTGCTTTCATGGCTTTTAAGATGCAATTTATTCCAGGAAAAATTCATGTATATGTAAAAAAAAAAAGTTACTATTACATTTGTTTGTTCATCTTAAAATACACTGGAATAAAATAAAATAGAAGTTTCTGTAGAAAATTTTACTTAATTGAAGTTTTAGACGTATTTCGTATTTTGTGTGTATTAAGAAAATACATGTATTTTGTGTTTTTTCAATTTAGAAAGCATTTTGTATTTTGTAATTTTTTGTGTTTGAATAAATGTAATTTGTATTTTGCATCGAAAATACATTCTTTTATGTATTTTACCCAACTCTGCTT
Source organism: Cheiracanthium punctorium (assembly GCA_038373885.1). Classification (NCBI taxonomy): domain Eukaryota; kingdom Metazoa; phylum Arthropoda; class Arachnida; order Araneae; family Cheiracanthiidae; genus Cheiracanthium; species Cheiracanthium punctorium. Next base: position 70,936 of record JAWZYV010013089.1, on the reverse strand, counting down.
CTGTAGCTGCTTTAAAGAGCATTGCAGAGCAAGCAGTAATTATTTTTATTTCTAACGGAGGGGAGTAGAATACTCCCCTCCGTTGCACTGGAGAGAGTATGAGGGAACGTCCTCTAAGTGAAACTGTACTCCCCCTCTCTGTACAGCGGGGCATGAGGGGGAGAAAAGCAATAAACTTTAGGTTTACCACTGCCGATCTGTGGGAAGATAGGATAAATTTAATATGCAATAAATGGAGAGATTTGCGAGGCCTTTATTTTTCAGGGCTCACGGCCCACACGCCCGTGTGATAATGAGACTCTCGAGGCCCCATCAAAATAACCTCTGTTCAACTTTGGACCTCTCTTACCTTCCTTTTTTTCCCTCTTTATGGCAGATTGGTGATTCTACAAATAATACTGAGAACGATAAAAAGAAAAAAGATGCACAATGTCAGGCTTCCGCTTCAGGCAAAGCAAACCCCCCCCCTCGTGTGCGCATAGATATAATACACCATAGATACGTGGAACCTGTACTAGAGAGTGTGCGGAACATCAGGGACGGGGAATCGGGACCCGGTCTAGCTATTGGGTGAAATCACTGGCCCTCTCGTTTCCCTTCTAAGAGAGGAGGAGTTTTGAAAGTGATGGATGATCCGGACGGAACGAGACATAACGAGCGAGATGGGGGAGATGGTCTATGGTTTTAATTGATCTGTTTCCTTAGGATAAATTCGTATGGGAAAAAAAAAGATTGGATTTTCGTTGTAGCTCTTATTTGTTTAACAAATACACTTTTTTATTCCTCCTTAAGACTCAATTTTTGTTCTTTCTTTTTTTTTTTTTTTTTAATCTCATGATTTTTAAAATTATTGCTCATTTTATTTATAAGTTTGGCGAAAATTTCCATTGAATAACACACTAGATGCCATAAGGGGAGAACATTACAAATTCAAGAGTGAGTATAGAGAAGTTTCAGCAGGTTTTGGAAGGGAAAAAAAAATCTATGTACACGTATACAAATAAACCTCCCGAAGTTGGACATTTGCAGTTCCCACAAAAATTGTTCAATTTTTGGAGGTGTTCAAATTATGGAGGTATATGTATATGTTATGATAGTAAACTGTATACTTAGGAAAGTGTCTAGCGTACGAAGGTGTTCAAGTTAAGAGGCTTACTATGTATAGTTCTTATACGTAGTTCAGGGGGACATGTGCCCCACCCCCATTTTTTTCTGATCTACGCTTACGAATGTATACTGAAATTATAAATTTTCAGCTCTGAACAAACATAAATGATGTTTTAAAAAAACCACGATTTTGCTGTTAAAAAATTAAGCAGTGAATAATAAAAATATTTCACTGAGGTTTTATATTGTTGTTAAAAACGCTATAAACGCTCATATAAGTTTATTTTTATATTTAAAATATAATGAGTTTGGTATAGACTTATTTGTTTATAATATTTTAATAAACAACGGTATAATGCACTGGCGGCAGTAGTCGCAAGTTTTCATTTCGGCCTCACGGTTTGAGTTGGGAAAAAGGCCTTCGCAGAAAGACAGAAAAATAATTTACGATGCCCGTTCTGTGCTGTGAAAAATATTAAACGATCCTGTTTTCTTCGACGGCTGCTTTTAAAGTCTTTTGTTTAGAAATATACCTGCAGATTAAGGAACGGCTAAGATTTGACATGAATAAATGACAGATCTCAGATCTGACATAAGTTGACGCAAATGGTGGTGATAATATTTTGCGCTCTTTTTGTGTACGTGTTAAGTGTTGCTAATGCGTCTTGCTTTATCAAAGGCGTCGTTCTATTATTTGCTACACTTCATGCATTTTATGCCGTCTCTGGTATCTTGCAACATTTGTTACAACTTGCGTCAACGGATTGTGGATTATTTTTACTTTGTAACGCCGTTCGTAAAAACAGCGAAGAAATGCATGCCAATTAAGCTTGTCGTTGATAAACGACCTTTTGCACGGGAGGTAAAGAGCAGGGAAAGTTTGACAGGTTGGCTTCCGGTTTCAAGTTAACACCCACTGTAAAAATCCCTCCCCTTTTCTGCATCATCTTTGGCACACCAGCCAGGTAGGCTTTTCGCTTCTAGGTGTAGAATTCTTTGCGTGTGCGTGTGTCCCCTGGGAGGGGGGGCGGGGGAGTGATTGGGTGTCTTTCAAGCATCAAGGCCGATTTCCAGTTGCGTCTTTTTCCGGACGCTGCGGGGTTTTTTTTTAATGGTCAAGGCATTGTACAAGGGGGGATACAGTGCAGGGTCGAAGAATTTATTGACTTTTAATGACCACCGCCAAAGGATAACGCGTGAAACCACAAAAGCACGCCCACCGCTCAGTGGGGGCACTTTTCTCCCCAGTGCGTCTTCAAGATTCTGAAAAATATATTGGGTTCCCATTATAGCGTACTGAAACGCACTAGTTATGCTTGGAGTCAGAAGAGAGAGAAATTGCACCACGGGATCAATCGCCGGAAATGATGACACGGCAAAAGTAGCTTCCAAAATTCGCTACAAACTACTGTTTTTTTGTAGCGCGCTACACGCTACACTACTTTTTAAAAAAAGTAGCGCGCTACACTACAAACTACAAAAAAAAGTAGCGGCTACTGTAGTTTCGCTACAAGTAGCGCGCTACTCCCCAGCCCTGGTAATTATAATGTGAAACATAAATTTAACTCTCTAAATTTGCTAATTTTCTTGAAGATGCAGCATCTATCGTTGTACCGAAATGCGTTGTTGATTGAAGTCGAGAAGTATTCATAGTTAGATCAAATTTTTCTTTTAAAAAATCAACTAACGACTGAGATTCTTGAGAGCAAAAATTAACATTAAAATCTCCAGTAAGAATCATCGGTAATTCATGATAATTACTTAGAATGCAGGAAGTGTCCATGTTGTAGTATTATTCTTTAACTGTTTTCGTATACCATTGTTCCGTCTGAAGGTTGGGTCTAATGGGGGGGGGGATGTCCGTAGTCTAGTATTATACTTTAACTGTGTTCTTTAATTGATGTTTTCCTCTGTTTGTGGGGTTCGAATGCAGGTAGTGTAATTTTTGTTGTGTTTTTCTATCACAGTGTTCTTAAGCGTTGATTTCGTCTGCTAGTAGGTTTCGAATTATTATTCTGTATCCATGTTTTTTAAACTGCAGGTTCTGTCCATTGTTTGGGATTGATTGCAGCCAGGGTCCGTTTCTTACGTACTAACATTTCTTAAAATACTTCTTTTGGGTAAAATAATAACAGACACGACATACATAATATTTAGGAGTTTAATGGCCTAACGGCCAATGCAACTGGCATTTGACAAATAATAATATCACTTCACTTCGAAACTATTGCCTATATTCACTACGAAATAGTATTATAAGACAATTATGTAATTAAAACACGTCTGAAACCAGTAATTACTATATATCACGCTCATAAGTCTATGCATTTAATTTTTTGAAGTTTTGATAATTCAACGATCTCCATTTACTTCGCCTCGATGGAAATATAAACAACCTGAGATGCGCAGTTACCCAGTGTGCGTAGCGCCATCTGTTTGCAACAACGGCGTTATCCAACTTTCTAAGCGAAGTGTCCCCTCCTATAAATTTACCTTCGTGGGATCGAAGTATGATCCTCCAACAGTGTTCTTAAACGAAAATTTCCCTCTGCTGTTTAGGTACATTTGCAGCCACTGTCCCTTTAATTGTGGTGTTCCATCTCCTTGTTCTTAAACCGATGTTCTGCCTTGAAGTTGGGTTAGAATCCAGGAAAAGTGTTCTTAAACTGACGTTTCCAACTACTTTTCCGGTTCGATTGCAGACAGGTTCCATTTCTTTGTGCTTTTCCAAAACCTTGTATATTATTCATCTAAAAATAAGGATTATCGACAACCTCCTGTGAGGTTGGGATTACATGTAAAATATTATGTTGGATGTACCTTCAAAACGCTTATTGATATATAAATAAAGATTGATGTCTCAAAGAAATGGCGAGAAATCGCCGTTTCTTTCCCTAACAGGTTCCCCGTATTTTTACACGATGAATGTTAAAGCGTATCAAGAGTTAGTCAAAATACTAACCCAGCTTTCTAGTAAGCGGACGCCAAATATTAATCACTGCACCAAGTCGTTTATTTTAAAACGCGTTTGGCATTTGTATGTTCATCAAATACCACCACGGCAGTAATAATTCTATGTCTGAAAATAAGTACTAGCCACAATCTAACGATACACAATCAAGAAAATAAACGTTAGACCTCTTAAAAACAATTTAATTCAAAAGTTATTTCCCAACGGAAATCTTCACAAACTCCTCAGAGAGTATAGAATTTTACAACTAGTTGCCATCGGCAAAACGAGATATTTAAATACATATTTTGTGGATAACGTTGCCATCTCAAGAAAAACTAAATAATGATAGTAATGATAATGCATTTTCAACAATGAAGTCCGCGAAAGGAGCGAGCGGTCGAAAATGTAGGATTTTTCGTGATTCTTCTTTTTCAGGTGCGCTTGCCCTGGAGGATATGACATATACGTCACTTCCTTTACTGAGCGTTACTTCTGACAGAAAAAAAATCTGAGTTACCCCCTAGTCGCGACTAAAGAAGTTTTACTTCAAAAAATTCTATTTTTATAGTTTGTGCATATCTTTTATTACAGTACATGTACTATTCATTTTATTATCTTTTAAAAGCATAAGTTCATAAAAGTAAAGTTTTACTATTTCACCCTCACCTCTCCACCCGTTATATCGCACATTTTTCTTGTCTCCCAACAAGCGCAATATAACGATGGGTTGCTGCAGGTATGGGCAGAAAGTTGCTGGCCAAACTTCAGGATGTTAGCAAAGTTGCGGGCCGTATAATTGGGATTTATATGGGATTTTGAATGCTTTATATGGGTTTTATATGGGGTTTTGATGTGTTCTGCTGGCCGGATCAATAGCTGTGACGGGCCACATCCGGCCTGCTGGCTGGAGGTTGCCCATATGTGATGTAGAGTCTTGATAGTTTAAGTTTCCCATAAAAGTGAGTTAATGAAAAAACTCAGTTTAGGTCCCAAATAATGATCAACACAGACGCCCTCACAGACATTTCTGTGCAGTGTTGACATGCTGCTTTGATGATGGCACAATATTGCTGCACGGAAACTGGTGAACGTGCTGCACACACACAAACACACATACACAACCAATTGACCTATTTTTCCGATATAATTAACCTGTTCTAATCATCAGTAAAGTAATAATGTGCAAGTACAGTTTTCATTTAAATATGAATTCAAAATACAAGAATTGCTTTATTTAAATTATTTGTTTACTAAATTTTCTGATTTTGATAACTCGAGTTTTCGATAGTTCGAGGCAAGCCTGGTCCCATCCACCTCGAATTAAAGCTGGCGTGCGTACATTGTGTGTTTACGGGATCCGTTTTCACAGCAAGTCAATGTATTTTTCACGCATCTGCTTTCCGTATTGCGAGAGCAAGTCTTCGCTGCTCATCCTTTGATTTACACCAGCTTGAAAACTGCAGATTGACAAATGATAACCAATTATCCTTTGTTGGGTGACAAGTGGAATGCTGAAATTTGTCTCATGGGCATGGTTACAAAAATTTTCAGCCTGCACGTGCCGATTGACCATTAAAAATCTCCCTTCATGCCCCTCAGGGTATGGAAACGGATTCCCGTGGACGCACACTGTACGCCAGCCTTTATCGAGACTCTACTTTACATGTAATCTTTCATTATTTCACTACATTATATGGGTTTTGATATGGTCCGCAGGCTGGACCCTGGGCCGGTGTAATGAAGATTTATGGAGGTGGCGATGATTGTAAAAGACGGTTGGTATGTAATTTAATTTCACTCGCTATATGAACAACCGTGAAGAGCATCGCGTCGCTGTATTGAAGATTAAAAAAGTGTCGACATCCATAGTGCGTAGTAAAGATTTACGTCAGCGAAATGTAGCACCGTAAAAAGATGATTTCTGTTAAAGCAACACCACATCCATTTTTCTTGAACGCGAGCAAACTAAATTGGATTTCACCAGAATGCTGGGAATCATCACAGATAGCGGTACATCAAAGGAGGTTCACAAAAGAAAAGAAGGCGGTGGTCAACTAATTATTGACCCATAATGTTGTTGCGGAAAGGGATCAATCTTCATAGCGCTCGTCATAGCGGTCGTTACATTTTACCTTTTGAGGAGAGCACTCAGAAAACTGGAACACAAAGCACAAACTTTGCGAACCAAAATCAGTAAGTCGACTGTAAATAATTAGCAGGACTCATCTCCATTTTAGTCATATCCTTTTATTTTACACCATCTGAACATCACAAAATTTCTGGATTATACACTTTGAAACAATACACCCTCAAATAAAAAAAACGAAAACTGGGGAAGTATACTTCTGAAAAATATTATGGCGTGCATGGCATTTCGTGCCTACTTTCCGGTGGCGAAGGTTCCCCACTTAAAAGTGAGGACCTCGCCACACAACTACCAACTCCCTAACTGATTAAAAGTGACCATTGCAAAAAGCCGTTAAGCATACCTAAGGTGACCATATGTCCTGTTTTGAACGGGACAGTCCCGTTTTTAGGTGGCTTGTCCCGTTGTCCCCAAACACAGCTTCGGGACACCGTAATATCACGTTTTTAGAAAATGCCCCCTGCAATGTCCCATTCTTAGAAGAGAGCAACCCACAGTAATGATTTCAATAAAGGCCGCTAAAAATCTAAAATCATCCACCGGCAGTGTCTGTAAAAAAAAAAAAAAACTACCCCTCCCTTCCTTCTCACGATGTAAAGAAAACGTCGGGGGATGTATTGTTTTCGTGTTGTTCTTTGTCAACTATTTCAATTTATTTCTTTTTTTAAAGTTGTGTTCCTCTTTTGCTTATTTCCCCCCCCCCCAATTTCCACCTTATTTTTTCCTTTCATTCTGGTTTTCTAAGAATTTATTTCCTTCCGAATGACAACTTCCTTTTTTTTTTTTTTACATTTTTCACTTTCCTACGTTCCTGCCTTGTGTTGGATGGTGTTTTTGAAGCCGAAGAAGGGCCTACCCTTTATACCACCCGAAACGTACGTCTTGCGCTATTTTTTATAGTATATGTGTGTTTCAGCAAAGTTTACATTTTATTTTGATACTAACATTAACGCAAGCTTTTTTGCACATTTTCTTAACAACTAAAAGATACCCATACCTCTAAATTCAGCCTCCCTACACTATTACCTTAAAAACAGTAGATGTCCCGTTTTGAGGAAGAAAATAAATACACTATTGCCAAAAAGGTAGTAGATGTCCCGTTTTGAAGGAAAAAATAAATGTTCACGTTAAGCATTAACAGCATTCAAGTGCTTAAAAAATGCATGCTGATTTTAAAATTCGAATGAAGTTGTCAGATTGATTTCTGAAAGTATAAAATGCCATTCTGAAATCACAACAGAAAAACAAGGCATTAATTAGCAGCTAAAAATCTGTAGTGTAAAAGAAATATTTCCCCCTAAAATAATAAAATAGAAGGAAAATCGTGTTAATTTTCATGATAGTCATGATAGTTTTCATGATGGTCACGTTAAGCATACCTCAATAGGAGAGAGAGTCTCGTTTTTTACAGAACAATCTCGAGGTGCCAGCAGATGTTTCTTTACACAACATAAGTCAACTACAAGTTTACATATTTCATGAATTTTGAAACTGAAATAGCAGAAAAATAATTCTTGTTTAATAATTTTGAACTAGTATGCATTCCACAAATTTTCAAAAAAATTTCAGGGAATAGCACTAAGTATTACTAAAAATATTATTGTAGCATTTCATCAGAATTATGTGACTTTTTCAAAATCCATAGCAAAAGTGAGCTAGTTCAACTGATTTTCGAACTGATCAGAAGACGTGAGCACATAGCTATTAATTCATAAACTAAATTATACACATAAGCCTTTAATTACATTGATTAAACTGTTTTAATTAATTATCAAAGATAGTACGTGCGACACTGAGTGAGCGGAAAAAACGCCGCCCAGTAAATAAGTCATCTAAATATTATTTATATTTTACATTTTAATAACGTTCAAAACAAAATATGCATTTATATACACTTTTTTCTACATATATAGTGCTGCAAAATTGCTGCATTCTTTGGTAGGCATTTAATAGTACTCTACTTTTGATAATTTTATGATGTAACATGGATTACTATGCTAGTCGATGAGGCAAGGGGCGTAGCCAGAAATTTTTTTCGGGGATGGGTGATAAGAGATATAATTTTGTATTAATAAACTCAATTTCTTATCGACGACAAAAATCTGAAAGCTCTTAATAACTAATTTTGAAAGTTTCGCAGAGGGATATATCCCGATGTCCCATTCCCTGGTTACGCCCCTGCAGTGGTGTAGAAAAGGGGGGCTTTGGGGCTCGAGCCCCCCTAACTTTGAAAGATGATAGAAAATAACCATATAGTTATTTCAGTGTCTTTTTCAGGGTCCAGAATCGATGAAAACACACTGAGCCCCTCCCCCCAAACCTACCGAACTGCTACGCTACTGCGTCCCTGCAATGAAGAATCGGATTAAGGGGAGACCTAGCGTTGGATTCAAGCCGATAGAAGACCAATTTTGTATATATGGCGAACGCGCACATTAAATCTGAAGGGCCAGATATCATTAATCTGGGTTTGGTCATTCGGTTTTAAATACTGCTTCAACTACAAGGCAGTCTATTTAAGTAGGATCATAAGTAGAAGGTAGATAGCATTTGTAATTGTATCACTATTTCAATACATAAGCTTCTTTTGTATTTTTATGGCAAAAAAAAAATTATAATTATGGAAGTAATAAACCCTTGGAATTTTCGTTTTATCCTTGGCGGTCTTGCTAATGGTGGAGGGTTTTAAGTACCCTTTCAGGGTACTTAAAAAGTACCTTGAGAGCTTCATTTACTGTTATTGTAAATGGCAAACTATATTTTTAGAGGAAACCTTTCTAGGAAAGTCTCCCCCCGTCCCCCTTAGCGCCTATCGAATTATGCCCAAATTGAATTAATCAATTACACATGTGCCTTTCCCCATTTCTGGAAAACAAAGTACATTAAACCTCATAATTCAACTGAATACCCCATTCCATTCCCCATTTTCTACAAAATAAAAGAAATTTATTTCAAGTATTTAATTCAATTATTACACAAATATCTTTCCAGTTGGGTTTTTTCCAGGTGGCATTTTTTCCCTACATTCGCGAAACTATGCGCTCTATTTTATAAAGCGGAAATTTTTACCGCTTTATAAAATTGGTGAAAAAATTAGGAAAGACAAAAACCGATACCTTTCATGCTGCTAAAAAGTAGAGAACATAATTTCTTACTATGCTAAAATCCAGTTACTCGAAATCCGCAAATGAAATTTCCCTTTGCAAAATCCAAGGAAATTTTTCTTCCCTCCACAGATAATCCCGAGGTTTATCGGTAAAATGATTGATTGACCTACAGTGGGGTTGGGAGAGCACAACAATAGACATCAAGTAACAAACAGAAGCCCAAATGACACACTCCCAGTAGGAGCACGCCAACTGTTAAGGCGGCCATTCACGTGCCAATTCGTCTGACAACAATTAGTTACGGGGCGATTTTTATGACCGGGATAGCAATAAATAACTGACTTTCCACGCCTTCATCATTCGCCCACACGATCAAACATTTCACAGTTTGCGTTCAGACTTGGCACGGAATGGCGATGGATACAGCGATTGCGGTAGTTGGAGTCGTGCTTTTACCTTTTTCAACTGCCTTCTATAAACAGTTCTGAAGTTATTTTTTTCAAAGCTGCCGCTTTATTGGCAATTGGATCGGTTTCTTTTAGTTTTCTCACAAGTTTCTCATATGCCACATCTCTTTTTACTCTATCATGATATTCCTTGTTTTTTATTTGCCATAAGCAGGCTCATTTTTATAGATTTCTATAAATTCTTCTTCCTTTTGCTTTTGGTATTCGGACATTTTTTTCTCAAAATAAACACCTTTACGACCAAAAATTTCTTTGCAACTGTCTTTACAAAGTCTCCAGTGAAAGTGACAAGACAGTTCCGTATTTGCATATCAATTTCCGGTTCTTCCATCAACAATAGAGCACTCACTGGGCCTATCGCCTATATCGACTTCAATTTTATTGCACCTCAGTCGAAAGTCATTGAGAATAGACAAGAAATGGGAGATATTTATGGGTCTCAATCGGCGGTTCCAAGAGCTACAGATAAGAAGGGTTGGTTCATTCTTTGAGGAAACTTGCCGCCTTGAACGTACTAATGAATTTTCCCAAGGGTACAAGTATCTTCGATAGATCAGTTGAAGTCAAAGAACACAAAACGAAAAAGGTTTCTTCCTATGTGAATACATTTAGGAGACGAGAAGTGTCCATCAGAAAAAAAAAAAAAAAACTAAAGAAAAAAACCGTCCAAATTTTGATGATGCACACGGAGTGTACAATTGCGAAAAGCAAACAAAAATTAATTTTGGATATATCTGCAAAACTGACTTTAGCTTTATCTTTCTTAAAAATCTAAGACTTCCTTAATCTAAATTTACCATACTTTTTTAATCTAAAGGGATATTGACCGGATATTAATTGCTAGAATAAAGGCCGGCACTCATTCTGCGTTTTTGTTGTGTGTCTCCTAACAAGTCAATGCATTTTTCCCGCAGCAACTTTCCGTTGCGGGAGGAAAAGTCTGCCGCATCTAATCTTTTGTAGTGACCGCTTAAAAACCGCAGAATGACAAATGATAACCAATTATCCTTTGTTGGGTGACACGTTCAACGCTGAAATTTGTCTTCCAAGCGTGGTTACAATATTTTTTAGAATTGTCGCCAAAAGTTTCAGCCAAATTTTTGCAAAAGTAGGTGTGAAGTTTTTCTCTGGAGAGGGAATAGAGGGCAGAGGTCAATTACAGCTCCGGTCACTATTTCCTCTTTTTTTTTTTTTTTCTTTCTGTTGTGTTTGCATTCTTGCTGAGGGAGCTGATATTGGGGGAATTGATGGGGGGGGGGGGGCGGTAGAGAGGTGCAGAGAGGCAAGTCGGGGCTCAGGGGATAAAATCTTTGGGGTTCCTTTGCTATCCAGAAATTCTTTTGATGTCGTATTAGATCAATCATTTATTCCTTATTAAAATTATTCCTCATTTAAAGAAACTTTAAATTAATAGTAATTAGAAAATAATTAATAGAATTAAAATTATTAACTTAAAAAAGTATTATACTTTAATAAACATCCATGCTCTAAAAAATACCAACATTTGGTTTCGAAGGTTTCGTCACCTCCATAGAGAAATAACTGTTGAAACGCTAACACTTTTGTATGGCATGTTTCCTCAGTATTGAAAAAATTAATATTTTTATTCATACTTCCATGCAAGCAGGTAGCCAAAAAAAAATTCAGCAGTCCAAAAAAGTGGAAATTTCAAAATTTCTCATAGAAAGTCTTGATCTTTAACATTTTGTTAAGGAAAAATCAAAATTTCGGAGGTTGGGTGGGCCCATAGACTCTCCTCTGGCTATACCCTTTCTTCCACTATTTAACAATGTGTCTCGAAAAAAAAAAATGGTTTCTTGTGTTAAATAAATCTTTTCTACTTTTATCCTCGTTTTTGTCAAGTTGGTGGTTTATGCTGTAGCTGGCTTTTTGTAGTTTCATTCAAAAATTAATTTGAAACATCCGAAGACATAATCTATTTTTTTTTTTTTTTTTTTTTTTTTACAAAATTTACAACACACAATTAAATATTATGCAAACAGCAAAAGCGGGGCCCCTTCACAAGCTGAGGCTCTGGGGATTTTTCCCCTGCTCCCCCTCCCTCTCTGCGCCACTGAATGAAAAAAGTCTTTGAAACGATAGATTGGAAAACATTGATCTATGGCAGGGGGGGGGGGGGGAACCTTTATGGATCAACGTGCCATTTTTTCTAAATAAATGTTTAATGAGGCCGTAGACGTGCCGTCAAATAATTTTGACTTATCGATCGTGATACTTCATGGCGAACTTTATTAGTTTTATTTAAAATGCAAACCGTTTGGCACGAGTGCAATTCGTTCGCCGCCCCTAATCTAGGGGAACAAACGGTATTCCTCTTTCTTATAAATGAATGTGCATACTATTGAGGCTCAGATCAGAGTTAGATTTTACAAGAAAAGTTAAATGGCTGTCATGTTAATATCCTTTCCAATGATTAAATTTCTTTACATCAGTAACAACAAGCAACAAATCTTAGCTCCTTAGCAGGTATTTTGTTGCAGGGTGAGGGATTTTGTTCTATTATAGTAGATAAACAGTGGCGTAGCCAGGGGGGATAGGCGGTCACCCCCTCATGAGGAATTTTTTGATTTACATAATGTGTATTTTTCACTACCTTATCACACACACGTATACATACATATGAGTTGCGGTTGTCGTAACTCCCCCCCCCCCATGAAAAATATCTGGCTACGCCACTGTTGAGAAATACACTGAAGATACTTCGTCAAAAATTAATAAAGATGTTTTGTTAAACTCTTCAATTTTTGGGTAAACAAATCTTTTTTTACTTAGTTATGTAGGAAAATGTAGATGGGTTTATATAATGCTTGAGCTTTATTATATGTCGTTCGAATACTTAAGGATTGGAGTTATTACATTCAGAAACGGACTGATTTAAAAAAACTCAAATTACTGTAAAAAAGTAAAATTTTTCTAATTTCGGTTAATTTCAGAGTAGATGTGCTAGTGGAAGATGTAGACAGATTTCATTTTATTTATTTGTTTGTTATTACTATTATTTTGACATCTCTTTAGTCACCCAAATTCGCAACTTTTCCGGGGTATTAGTTGATTTTTTTTTTAACCAACCAAGTGCTTAACCTTCCTACCCTGTTGAAAAAAAGTTACGTTTTACCTGGATGGGTCTAATCGACCCAGTTCGTATAGATTTACTCAAGTCTTTTACAATAGTTCCCGTTTGGCTCATTTTGGATGCTATTATTAGTTAATGATTAAGTATGTATATTTTACCTCATGTATACCTAATTTTTACTGTTTCTCCCCCCCCCCTCCCCCAGTTCGACCGATTCCTTGATTGCGTATGTGGCTTGTTAAAATATTTAAACGCACGAAATAATTACTTACTATTTTACTTATTTCTATATATTTTACTTACATATGAAATATTATTGCACATTACATGTTATTTTACGTATTAATACAATATTTACAATAAGTATTTGCATGCTCTTGACAAAGAAATGACTGACCAGATCCACATCTTGTCTGAATTTTTCTATCCTTCTTAGGACCGCATTCTTTGCACCTTCCTCGTTTAGGTGTTTTCGAATTATCTGCATCGCCTTCTTTTACAGCTAGTAACTTCTTGTTTGTAGCTACTGACACATTTATTTTTTCCCCGGCGATTTCTTTGAGATTCTGTCAGCTGTTTTCCGAGTTCTTTCAGAAAAAGCCGTCTTTTGAAAAGTTTGCGTTCATTATACGACGGATTTATGTGCATGAAAACAACAAAAGTATTAATTGCAGCTAGATCAATCATATTATAAAACAAACAAATCGGACACCTCCTTGTTCCTCTCTTACATGTATAGGTGGAAGCTAGTTTATGTGTTGTGTCCACTCCATCTTTCGTTTCATTATAATATAAGGTTATATTTGGTTTCTTTTTATTTTTCTGTGACACTTTTGCGTCCTGATGCATAGTGAAAAGAAGAATCACTGACTTATTTCTTTTTGGAACATACAATACCAGAGTCTTATCCTGTTCAAATCAGAACACTGAGGAGAATACAGCCCTATTAGGTGATGCTTGAAATTCAGGAGGAATAAACGGTTTATTTTTTCTGAGAGTCCCAACAAGTGTTAGTTTTCTTTTTAACAATTCTTCTCCAAAGATAGTCGGTGAAAAAATTATCCACCGTTATATTCCGAGCAGTGCCCTCAACTGCCTTTACCAGGCGCAAAACAACATTTCTTCCTTGGTTTATATCACGCTCACCATGAAGAGGCTTTCTAGTATACGCTTCAGCGTCGTACGTGTATGCTGTTTTTACATCCGACATCAACCATAATTTAATTCCATACTTCCATCTTGGCTTTGTTGGTAAATATTGCCTAAATGGGCACTTACCTCGGAATGGCACGAGCTGTTCATCTATCGTCAAACCATCGTAAGGCACAAACATCTTTGGAAATTGTGCAACAAACATCTCAAATAATGTTCTTATTGGTGCTAATTTATCCTGGCGTCGACGACTTGTTCTGCTTTCTTTGTTGTCGAACCTAAGGAACTGCCTATTTGTCTGAAAGCGTTGTAAAGACATAGTCGCACGAAAAATTGCTCTGCCATCTTCTTCGCTGCACAACTCTTTGAGAGATTCTCCTGCTGATTTAAAAACACCAGCAAGTTTCGCGGCTGTTGTTGACTGCTCAGTTGTTCGCTGAATTCCATGACACGTAAGACCAGGACTCAATTTCATAATGTTGTGTTGTCTATACAGCAAAAAAATAATAAATAAATAATAATAGTAAAAATTGTTAATAATATCAGCATTTTTAATAAACAATACATTTTGTAAAAATAAAATGAAAAATAACTATAAATTGAAATTAGATTACTTACCGATCTTTGCAAGAAGTTGGGGCGACTTTACACCGTTCAGTTTTGTTTCTACTAATAAACGTAGACGCTGGCTGAATGCTTTTTGCAATATCTGACGTATCTAACTCTTAAGAAATATCTTCATTCGATATATGATCTGATTAATCTGTTTCAACACATTCATCTTCACCTATATCGAATAGATCTGAAAGCTCTTGTAGTTTTCTGATTCTCTTCTTCAGAAAGTTTACATTTGCGATTTGCCATGTTATTGAACTAAAAAAGAAATGGCTAAGCATACCAGTCAGATAATAGATCATATTTATCCTTTAATATATTGCTGTCATCTATCGACCACACAATAAAATAAAGTATATTCAAAATATGAATGGGTTTTTCATATATTTCTACGCATAATGATAACAGGGGTCGATTCGACCCAGACAGGTAAAATGTCACTTTTTCTTCAGGTTGATTAAAGAAAACTCTTACGACTCTGAAATACTCACATATTAAGCTAGTGCACATTTTTGAGGAATACATGAAGTTTGAATGATCTAAGTTAAAACCTGTGGAAGATATCGAAAGATCAATTTTAGAAATGGGTCGAATCGACCCAGACAGGGTAGAAAGGTTAAGTGCCATAACAACGATTTTCAGTTTTTAATGATACACGAAACGATTCAGTTTTTAATTATACACGTAAATGTAACGAACAGGTCTCTTCGTAATATTCATTTATTTGTGGATCCAATTATAAAATAAAATTACATTTACTCTTCGTTATATAAATTTTATAAAATGTATATAATGTTATATGTAAAATTTATAATAAGTTTTCTTTGGATTTGGATAATTTTAACTTGTCTTTTAAAGCGTTTAGAGTTAAGTGTTTTGAACTTTTGCAGTCATGATTTGTATTTATTTTATCTCTGCATTTTATATTTTTAATTTTGTCTGATGTAATTTGTCCTTTTATATGTATCACTGTAAATGGATTTTATTCTGTAGTGCGCATTTCTTTTATAAAAAAAAAAAAAAAAAAAAAAAAAAATTCTGATACAATAGATTATACGATTTAAAGCATTTTTGCAATTGGGACTAACTGTTTAGGAAATAACCATTGGGCATTATCACACACACACACACATATATATAATATATAATAGCTTTTAAATTTTAATTAATTAGCATTTATTAATGAGTTGAGGAAAAATTTTGAAAATGTCAATATAAATGATAAAGTTCATTTTACTGATATACCTAATTCTTTATATGTAAATAAATGATTTGCGTAAACATTGGCACATACACCTTTTTTCTAATAATCGATTTCAAAACTTTTCTAAAGATTAATATTTAAAAGTAATGTAGATAAATACAGATATTATAATACTTGTCATGTTTTTGCCTGAACTACATATCTATTTATTTAACCGGCATAAAAAATTAAAACGTTTGGTAAACTTATATTCCCTTCACTTTAGTGATACACAAGAAACGGGCAGGTCTATTTCTATTTCTAGTGCCCCCCCCCCCCTCATTTCGTTAATTTTTATTTTTAAGGTATATTTTTAGTTTTGATAGGTTTTTCGATTTAAAGATTTATTTAAACTATCTCTCTCTTTTTTAAATACAAATTAGGACAATTTCCTGTTTTGATAACTTACACAATTTTTCGCAATGTAAAACTGTCCCTTCATAAGCTACTCCACATTTTGATGTTTTATCAATTATTTTAACAAAAAGAGCTACTTTTACTAAAAACGAGGTGGGAATATTCACAAAAATAAGTGTTGAAATTCAAAAAAATTAAAGTATTCAAATTCACAAAACAATTTTCATAAAATGCGACCCTGGAAACAGATCTTTGAATAGACCCCTGTAAAGGAAACGGCAAGCTAGGAGAACTGAAAAAACACACACCACACACACACACACATATATGCATGGGTTCAATAATATTAATATCACTATTCTATCTATAAAGAAGAACCATAATGAATGTTTATTTTTAGAAAACTACTTCATCCAATTTCATAATACTAATTATCCGTATGGTCTAAACCAATTAGTTCATAATAAACAATTAATATATTATACTAGCACTACTAACATAAATAAATATTCTCCAATCTATAATACTTTAAACTTGTCTATATATAATAAAACACTTAGAACTTCTAGAGGTAAACGTAAAAAGAGTAATAGTCCTAAGTATTCTAATAGTTATATAAAATCTGCTATTTTAAAATTATATAATTTCTATACCAGTACTTATAATTGGATTAATATACGTACTTTCATTTACTCCATTAAAAAGAAACTTTTAGTTAAGTATTTTTCTATTTTTTCAAATCTTAACATTTCTGGACATTTTTCTCACCTATTCTTCGATCTCATTGTTGCACGAGCCAATGCACTTACCGTAAACCTAACCAATAACATTAATAATACACCTTCTAATTCTAACTTATTACTTTCACAAATCCTGCAATCAGTAACTTAAACTTCAATACAATATTTTCTACTAATAACACTTACTTTCCCATCAAAAATGTCATTATTAAAAAGTCCTTTAAATATCCCCTACCCTTTGGTAGGAAACTATTTAACTATAACTCCTTTTCGAAAACATATAACCCTTCTGATACACCACCCTGTATATGCAATGACAATCACTATAGGAACTTCATTAATAGGGATTATGGACACATCATTACTGGGGATCTAGCTATCATAAAAGATATTAGATTAAAAAAACTCATGCAGAAGGGCTCTAAACACCGTATTCCTTCAAAACACTCTCTTAGTGGCATTGTAACACAATTCACTTATGATTTAGATTTTTACATATATAATACTGCCTTAAAATACAGCACTCCTATTGAAGCCTTCACTACCTGGAAAGTAAAAGTACTTTCAATCTTTAAGCAAAATATTGCTAAATATGTAAAATATAGTTCTCCTGTCAATAGTCAATTTCATACTCACATAGACTTTATAAAGCAGTATTTCATAATTACTTATGTAGATAAATCATCCAATAACTATGCTTTTATTTGTAAACAGTTATATCATAGCTTGTTAGCCTCTACAATCGTAAATAACAGTATCTATTCCTCTACTAATTTGTCTACTGTAGTTTATAGAAAGCCAGAATTTTTTTGTTACAAACTTCTCAACCTACAACATAATAATCTAAACTATCCTTATACTGTACTAATCCCTAAATTTCATAAATCGCCTTTAAAGTTTCGAACTGTTACAATAGAATGTAACACATATAGCAATGTAGCAAGTAAACTTCTATTAAAGATACTGTCTGTTATGCATGAGTATTATATAAAACGTAATGATTACTCTATCTCTATAGGAAATAGTTATGATCTACGCAATACAATATGTACTATTAGTAATATTACCTCTTTATATACCTATGATTTTAAAGATCTATTTAACAATATTCCTCTTGACGACCTTTACAATGTAATTAATGAATTATTTGAAACTTGTGTTAACCATATTCAGCTCCCTTCCCATGTTGATGTAACTTATTTCAGTTGTCTATCTAAATTTATTATCTATAATAATTTTATTCTACATAACAATAAAATATATCTACAAAATCATGGTATACCACAAGGTGGTTCAGCATCTAGTTACCTTGCAGATCTTTACTTATATTACTATGAAAAAGAATATACTAATACTCACATCATTCTTAAACGATATATAGATGATATCTTACTTGTAAACACTACTAATAATAATAACATTATCTTCCCCATAAAATATCCATCTGCTCTGGAATTAATTAAAAATGATATGCTTAACAATTCTGTTAGTTTTCTAGATCTAAGTATCTCCATCACTCCTAGAAATAGCCTTAGTTTCAATATATATGATAAGCGTAAAGATTTTAGCTTTAAAGTAAATAGCTTTACTCATTTTTCCTCCTGCTTACATAAATCTGTATTTCGCAACATCATCTATAATCACTGCTGTAGAATCAAGTTTCTATGTTCTGATGATTTTAAAGTCTCCAATTTTAAATCTCTATTTCTGTCAGCTAGACAATACAACTATCCCACTAAGTTCCTAAAATCTATTATATACAATTCTTGTAATGATGTGTCTAATGTCTTTGTTAATTTACTGGAGGTTGGGTGGGGTTTTGGTTTTAAGGTTGTAATTGGATGGTTGGGTCGGGCGGAGGAAGTTTTTCTCATTAAAAAAAAAAAAGTATATGTTTAAAAACAATTTGGATGTGTATATGCATGCATATATATATCTGGAGGGATTAAAAAAAAAAAAAAAAAAAAAAAAAAAAAAAAAACGGGGTTCCTATATTGTGATTATTCTGTCCTAAACATTATTTTTTATTTTTTTCTTATTTACTAGATTAATCTTCTGTCATACAATAACTTATTATACATACTTTGTCAATAATAATAATCATTATATTTTTTAAACAATATGTTATATTTAATTTTGCTATACTATTTATTTTATTCAATCATTTTAATTTATTATTATTCAATATATATTTATTATATTAATATACCTGGATATTCTTAAAATTTAATAATATTACCTTTTAGTATTTGGCAACTCCTATACTTTCTTCTTTCCACTTTTACACTTTTATTTAGTGGCAACACCATTTTTCACTTTTTACAATTCTTAACATTGGCAACACATATCAATTGTTCAAATGAAATTTCCATGTGCTCAAGGTCTGGTATGTAAAATTATATTCCTATTTCTAATTTTTGTTATCTTTTTGATTTCTTCTTTCCTTTATATAGTACGGTAGGGCCCAGATGTGTGGAGTTAATATCTCTTCTGATATGCCACACAACCGAAACCCTACTATTTGGTTTGCTGTAAATTATAATCCACTGTTTGTGGCCCCTGAAGATGGTGACAGTGGTTATAATTTCCGTTCCATTATATTATCACAAGAATTCTTGCACTTTATTTGGCTTCAAATTCTGGTTTCTAATTCTTGCTAATAGCTGTTATATTTTTATGCGAGATATGTCTTATTTGTAGTATGTTTTGTGTTTTACTTGTTAGTTATATATATATGTATATATGTATAAATCGAGGGCTGACACATGTGTTATAGTTCATTTAATATTCACTTTGATTTGCTGTATAAAATAACCAGACCGCTATAATAGATGTTTGAATAGTTTATTTTACATAAGTATATATTTGAAAGAGAAAAACGTATGTGGTTTTTGCTACCTGAGTTATGTACACACTCGCAAGTGCTTATCAATCCCAAATTCCAAAAAAATAATAATTAAATAATTATTTTTCAATGTTATCTACAGCTCGATAGGTACAGATAATTATTATTTAGGGCAGTGGTTCCCAAGTCAACTGAACCCGTGGACACTTTTTCTCTTATAATTTACCCACGGATCACTTAAAAGAATTATTTCTGATGGAAAGGGGAATAAAATGTACAGAAAAAGAATAAAGAAATGCAAAACGTATGCACAAAATGTGTTGCTAAAATATATATTTTTTTAATTGAATAAAATAGTTGTATATATTATTTTTTAACGGGGTCACGAGATTTGTTAGTAAGCAGGAACAGACGACGGGGGGGGGGGGGGGGGGGTGGGGGGGGTCTACTACCGAAACTTTTTTGCTTTGAGCTTCCATTTCTGTACATTGCTAGCTGTGAGATTCTTGGATTGTTTCCTATTTCATGCAACTTTTTTTTTTTTTTTTAATTCTCTAAAAATAACCGTAAACATTTACGATTTTTTGCCTTTTTACCTCATGAAATTGTGAAGACATAATTATTTCTTAAACATTCCCTCGCTTCACATACCACTTAGAACTTGCTCAAGGACAGTGGCATACTGCAAAAGTCCGAGGCCCCCCCCCCCCCCCCCCCCCCCCCCCCCCCCCCCCCCCGCAAAAATTTTCTGGGGGCCCACTTTGAATATTTTATGTAATTGCCAGCTTTTTATGCAGGCCCTTGCATTTATGATGCAAAATGAATGATTATTAATAATTATAAAGATTCAAAACAAAAAACTGAAATAAATGCTAGACTTGTAAGTTTGAATTTATCTAAAATGTGCAGATTGCTTAAATATTTAAGACTTTTACACAAATGAAGTTACAGCTCAAAGTTACAGCTAATCGTTCAGCTGCAGAAATAGGTTTTCTGCACACTCGAGCTTTCTGTATATGAGGCTTTAAAATTTTAAAAATGTCTTCAAAATCTTGAATCCTCAAATGGAAATAGTTATAAAATCTCTCTTCATCACTTAGTAATTCTTTCACGAGAATAAATTCCCCCAATTTTTTGCGCTTTTGAAGGGTGGGATGGACCCAACATCTTTTTTTTCTTCTGGATGCAATATGTAAGCTATAATCGCTTCATCCTCACTTGAGCTGGACATTTTCCCTTTTAAAGCTTTTATTATCCACTGAGTACTATCGAATAATTGCCAAGACATATGAACGAATGTAACCGAGATATGAAGCCAAATATAGTAACCCCGCTTCTAGTGTCTCTAAAATTTACGACCTGCAGGTGCCGCCCCTGCACTGTATCCTCCCTTGTACAATGCCTTATCCATTTAAAAAAAAAAAAAACCCGCTGCATCCCCGTTGCAGTGGAAAGGCCCTTTCAAATATACAGAGACATGTCGCGGTTACAATGTATTTGAACGGGGAAATTCGTCATGGTTAGGACGCTGCGACACTTGGGGTGTCCTCTACCGAACAATAGATGGGGGATGTGCGAAACCACGATATTATTCACGGTCCCCAATTATCTTTTGTTGGTTAATACCGGAGTATCACCACCTTTTTAAAGGAAATGGTTACACTATTGAAGAATTGGTTCTGCTATTGGCACCCTACTGCTAGCGTCCCGCGACATGTCTCTGGATATTTGCAAGGGCCTGAAAAACGCTGAATGAGGGCCGGCCTTTATCCACTGAGTACTATCGAATAATTGCCAAGACATATGAACGAATGTAACCGAGATATCAAGCCAAATATAGTAACCCCGCTTCTAGTGTCTCTAAAATTACACATGCAGGTGCCACCCCTGCACTGTATCCCCCCTTGTACAATGCCTTGACCATTAAAAAAAAAAACCCCGCTGCAGCGGAAAAACGCTGAATGAGGGCCGGCCTTAAGAAAGCTAAATTGGGGGTGGGGGAGGAAAATACACTGTACACATTTCACGCTGATCCAGTAAATTTGAAATCACTTTAAGTTCTTTATTTGATCTAATGATTTGGTGATCCTCAATAGATAGGTCACCAAAACTTGAATATTATTTGTGACATGTGTGGATCTCTATTTCTTCCAAATTGGAGAGCTGTAAAACTGTGCACTTTCAGATAAAGATAAATTAAAAATTAAGAACGCAAACATTCTACTCAAACTGTTCGGTAATCGGAAAGGCTTTTTTTACTTTCATAAATGCATATTATATACAGATACATAAGTAAAATAATGGCACCATTTTAACTTAACATTTTATGAATAGCAGTGAACACAAGGGCGGTTCCAGAGTTGCAGTCTGGGAGGGGTAATTATATTTTATAATTTTAAATAAACTCGGTGCCTCAGGGAAGGACTGACTACCGGAGGGGGCACAGAGAGGAAAGGCGACCCTTTTGACTGCACAATACACTTAATATATATGAATTAGCTGAAGCACCCGTTCTTCGCAAGGAATGGATATTGTCGAAACCAACAAATACAAATGAAAATAAGTAAACAGATATCGAACAAATTTTGGTTATATATTTAATCTCCAACAAAAACTGTTTTAGAATATTCTTCAGGCATAGTCTAACTATACTTGATTTTTTTAAATACTGTTTGGAATGTGCATCATATTCTCCGTGCATTTGTCTTCTTGTTCTCCAAAATTGAAATCTATGTTAAAATCGCCTAATCCCCGGCAGGCATAGTCTAACTATACTTCACCTTTACTTACTCTAATATAGACGCCAATATTCCAATTAAATAAACAGTAGGGTTAGGCAATTTCTCGACAAAGATGGTTGTGTTTTGGGATTACTGCCAATTAGCAGCACTTGGGCTCTAGGGCAAGAAGCGGCGTGCCCTTCGTGGGGGTCTTTCTAAGGGATCCTAACCTGTATTTACGCTAAGTTCCGGACGAAAACACGGAATATTCCGAATGGTTAGGTCGGCGGACGCGACCTGGTTTTGAATCGGGCACCTTCCATCTCCCAGTTCAGTGCGTTATGCGCTTGGCCACTGGTGGGGCACTCGACAAAGATATCGTTTCGGGGTCTTATTTCTTTTATACCAATTTTGGCGATAAATCATCAAAAATAGATCTTGGGGATTTTTCACATTTAATCTGGCAACCCTTGAAACATGATTCTCCCTTTCACCAGGTAGACAAAAATCTTTGTCCTAAAATTAAAAGCACTCAAGAGCTAAATATTACGTGAAAAATACCTTTTTTGTCAACTACCCTTTATAATGGTCGATTTTTAAAAAAATTGAAAAGATTTTTAGGAATTTGTGTTCGTTACTTTCCAATGTAAGTTTTTTTTATGGCTATATCTCCACTTTCCTTCGATATATGAAGACAAATATGAAAATAACGTTTTAGCCCCTCACTACTGTTTGAACTCGAACTCTAAAAAACTGTATTCGTGTATATTATGTATTCATGTTAGCCAAAAAATTCTTGTTTCAAATGTAGCTATCTCTTTTTCCCTTTGAGATATGATTGAAAATTTGGAAACAACATTTTGACCCCCCTTATCCCCGTTATGATGCGAACTCTAAAAAAACCTGGAAATGATTTTAAGGCATTTGTGTTCACTATATTTTTAAGCAAGAATTTTAGGCTATCTGTTCTTCCTCTAACATATGAAGGGAAATGTGAAAAGAACGTTTTAGCCCCTTACACCCACTTGGGTGTGAATGCTGAAACACCCTCAAACTGATTTTTAGGCATTCTTGTTCGCTACATTCTAAAGCAAGAAATTTATGACTATATCTATTTCCCTTTGAGATATAATGGCAAATTCGAAAATAACGTTTTGCCCCCCCCCCCCCCCCCACACACAGCACAAATATATCCATTGGTTATCTATAAAGAATCAGAATTGGATAATGGATATATCTATTAGAAGTCCAAAATCCTCCAGATAACTTAAAATGAAACTCTATAAGAGATTTGAGGTGTGATCTCTCTGACGATTAGACAACATCTATAATATCCAGGATGTCTGTAAGGGATCTACATCCAAGTAGCATAGATATTAATTGGGCGTCCAAGATTTCCCCGGGGGAAAATGTGAATTGTGACGTCATAGCTACGACTTTTTTACCCGAATATTCTTCCTCCATTCTGTGAATTTTTGGGCTGCCATCTATTGTCATACATAAGAACTTCAAGTTACTTTTAAACTGAAACCTATTTTCTTCGGCTTGTATCGAACCATGGATCTAAAGCGTGTTCTAACCACCAGACAGATGCGACTCAGTGTGAGAAGACTAAAGTTTGAAGTGATTGTTGCTCCAATTTCGGAATGAAATTAGAATTTGCGGTACACTACTTGGTATCACAAAATTTTGCGATTTCTATCCGTTTTAAGCATTTGGGACCCCAGTACAACCATAAGAAGAAAAAAAGTTTGTCTGCACATCACGTAAAACTGACTTAAGCGACTGAAATAAAATTTGGTGGCATGATAGGTGGTCACTCAACTTAAACTATAGGTGTCAAATTTTTAAAAACTCAATAGATTTTGAGATTTTCTGAAAATTCTTTCAAATTGCGCAAATGTTTTTCGCACATCACGTAATAACGACTAAATGAAATTTGGTGACCTGATAGATGATCACTCAACTCAAGCTGTATGCATCGGATTTAAAAAAAATTTTTTACTAGATTTTGCAATTTTTCTGGAAATCCTTTCAAACTGCGTAATTTTTTTTTTTCAGTAGCCATCCAATCTTCTACTTAAATGTCTAGAAATGCATCTCTTATGGATGTTATACACGCACATCCAATAGATTTGTAGCTTTGGATGGCAATTAAATATCTATGGGACATCTATTTCATTAGCTACATAAGATGTCTACTGATGGATTTCTTATGGATGTCATACATACATTTCCAATAGATATCTTGTTTCGGATGACTATTAGATATCTATAAGCCCTCTAAGGATATTTAGATGCCCTATAGATATATATTTTTCTCCGCATTTAAATATCCTTTAAATATCCTGGATTGTTATAGATCAGTTTGGATATCTATTAGACCTGATTTGGACATAGTGTGCTGTGTGGGCCCTTATCCCCCTTTCATGCACATTCTAAAGAACCCAGAAAACGAATTTTAAGCATTTGCGTTCCCTATACCTTTAAGCAAGAATTGTACGGCTATCTCTTTTTAACCCTGAGATATGAAGGGAAACGTGAAAAGAACGTTTTGGGCCGCCATCTCCGCTTGAGTTCGAATTTTAAAAATCGCTTCTTAAATGACGCCTTGGGTACAAAAGCTATAATTTCAATGCTCCTAAAATTTCATGTCTACCTCCAGTAGATTTGGCTGGGCGAAGATCTTCAGTCAGTCAGTCAGGACATCTTCCTTTATATATAGAGATAAAATGTTTAAGTAATCATCAAATGTGAAATAAATGTTTAATTAATCATATAATTAACGAAGTATCCAAATACCGAAAATAATAACCTTGCATCTTTTCCCCCCATTGATCAAAATTATTGTTATATTTGAAGAGTTCTTATGTTTCGCCAGTAGATAAGTGTTATTTGTTTATTTCAGCCCACTGAATTCCCCATGCAGAATTATTTTTCACTTTCGTTTTCAAAATCCTGGGAGGGGTAATTACCCCCATTACCCTCCCCGTAAAACCGCCAATGAGTGAACAGCATAGAAAAATTTATTTTATTGCACACAAAATCATGAAGAGAAACTGTCAATCCTTACGATTTATTTATTTATAAAGATATTCACATACAATTTTTTCCGATGTAGTTTTTTATTCTACATTTACCGATTAACATTAGTATAGGCAATAAATTTTAATGCTTGCTGCATATAATTTGAAAGTCTGCCTTTAAGTTACATTATTTTATAAACTAAAAAATAAGATAATAAAACCACACAGTGATGAAAAAGCATAGTATACTCTTAAATAATTAGAATAAATAATTATATAATTGCACCTTTAGCCACCGAATCGTAAATGATTCTGTAAGACATATCCCAAGAAACAAAGATTTAATGTTTTATTTTTTTATTTTATCCAGTGAACTATTTATAATAATTACTCATTTATATGAAATTTAAAACTTAAGATTTATATTCCAGCATTTTTTTTTTAATTATATGTATGCATGTATTTGTGTGGGTACATTTAATAGTCGATACCCATAAAAGGTCGGGTAGAGACTCAAAGACCCCTCTCGTTAAGTCGTTGGTGTAGTGAATATTTTTTACAACATAATGAACTCTATTAATTACAGAAATGATAAAGTTTCCACTAAGGTAAGTTTCCACCAAGGTAAGTTTCCACTTTTTACCAAAAGTACTAATACGGGCGTCCATACATTTAATATGAGTGCAATCCAGACATTTTTTCAGAGGGGGTGCCTCCCCCGCCCTACAAGCGGATTTGCCTTCGATTTAAAATTAATTTGATCAATTATTGTACAACTACTGACAAAATAGGCCACGTAAAAAAAAAAAAAAAAAAAAAAAAAAAATCGCCACTAAGTCGATGAATTGCTATATCTGGCTAAACTAGCAACCTTTTAGAGCGGGTGCCTTTGAAGTTTCCGACTGGTCGAACGCAAAATCGTCAAACATCCGATCTGACCAATGCCATCTTGAATAGTACTTTCGAGACTGGCCTTGATCTGACCCCTTGACCCAAAACATTCGCACTTTAGCCACAAATTGAGATTTATGGCTAAATATCCGCTGCTCCGGTGACAAAAATCCCCCCACCACTCGGTTAATACATGAATATGGCCTATTATTTTATTTTTATTTTGCTGCTGATAAGAGCGAAAGATGGGAAATAAAAGTTACACTCTTGTGGTTTTGCAAACTGGCCCTATGAAGTGGAAAAGAATACGTTATGATTTTGACGAATAATTCCAAAGTAATTAAAAAAATGTGTCGTATGCAATCAACGAATAACAGGAGAGCCAGTGGTTGCCCATATGTGGGTTACTGTATAAATGTATTTTCGGTGTCACATTATATATATATACAGATTAAATCTGAATTTTTACCACTTCAAGTGCACATATGTGCTAATGTGGTAACTAATATATGTACTAATATGTAACTACCGTATTTACCCACGTATACGTCGATCCCGCGTATAAGTTGACCTCCCACTTTCTTGATTAAGAAATTTGAATTTTTTTAAATCCCGCCACTTTCCCGATCAAGAAACGTTTAATATTTTTTAAATAGATTTATTCAAAATCATCTGTAAAAAAAAAAGTACTGAATGTGCAATGATAATAACATACAAAAGTAGTATACAGAATAAAACTGATAATAATGAATAATAATACGATACTACTGATAATATGATAAGGTAAAATACTAATATACAAAGTTAAACTGATTCAAGATCTGATTCAGTATCGGACTCATCAAACAATTTACAAAATTCCTTAGTCGTCATCGGCTCATCATATACATGTTTTGGGTTAGGATCCCTTAGAAAGACCTTCACGGGGTTGCACCCTACCCGTCGGCCTGCAGCCACTCGTGTAGCTCGTAGCTAATTGGCCGTAATCCAACAACAACAACAACATGATTCACATTTTCAATCTTTGTATCGCTACATTCTTCTTGGTATGGAAATCAACCTTAAACGACGTCCTTGTGTTTTGGAATGCGGAAAGAGAACATTTATCTTTTAAAAGCATTTTGACTTCGGATTTAAAAAAATTAATTGAAAATTAAGGACCCTCGTATAAGTCGACCCCCCAACTTTAAAGCCTCTTTTTTGTCCAAAATTTCTCGATTTATACGCGGGTAAATAAGGTAATTGTTTTTATTAAAATTATTTTCCTATAAAATAGTAATAAGTTACTAAAAATATGGTAACAAAATCGCAGTCAATAATTTTTTAGCCGAGACAGAGACAATTTCTCTGCGAGCAAAGGCGGATTAAAGGTGAGGGAGCTGACCCCCCCCCCCCTCCTCCCGAGAAAAAAGAAATTAATGTAAAAGATCCTATTTGACATATACATCTATTTTATGGAAGTAAATCTTCTAACTAATCCTCACCCCCCCCCCCCCCGACAAACTTTCAATAATCCGCCACTGTCTGCGAGACGAGACGAGACGAGACAGCCCTGTTCCTCGTCTCGCGTCCATCCCTAGCTATGTAGCCAACAACATCGTCTTCCTCCATCGATGTTGATGCTTAAAAAAAAAAAGTCGAAACTGCAGTAAGTTGTCGAACTTCAATCTTCAGCAGAAAAAAAAAAAAAGAGACTGTTGTTTTTAAAACTTTCCTCCTAATGGTTCATAAATCTTTTGTAATAAATTGACGCCTTTATTATATGCAGTTCTATCAGTTAATTATATTTTTTCATTCAGTGCCGTGCCGACCATGGCCAGCGCCTGTGTACGAAACAAAGGAAGCGCCCCTCAGGATTTATTACCTGCCCACTTACCCCCCCCCCCTCCCTCATCAAAAGAAAAAAGTGGAGTTTTAAAAAAACTTTTCCAACCACACCAAAAAAAAAAAAAAACGCTTTTGAACTTACTTTATTTTTAATAGTGTTTGATCGTAAAAAGCGTAATATTTGTTAGATCCTAGAGAAGTAGATAGTCTAACCGAATAATAAACTAAATAACCTACTTTTTCAACAAGCATATTTAATTCGCAGCAGGGCTCTTGGTCAATAAGTCTAAAATAAATATAAGTCTTGGCGATTACTAAAAAGAGTCTTGGCGATTAATAAAAGAATATATAAATATATTCTTTTATAATTCAAATAAATTAAATAAGTCTTGGCGATTACGAAAAATGCCGTGAGAGTAGCCCAAATGGCCTCGACGTTCAACAGCTCTTGCGGCAAGTTTAGCTTTCAAGTATTTAAAACTTTTTTATTTCGTTTCTTCCAACCTCAGATGTATTTTAAGGTTACATATAAAATTCAGAATTGTTACAAGAAAATGTGAAGCCTTTTGTCTGTTTGTTCTTCTCATTGCATTATTGATTTCATTTTGTTAATTGAAAAAAAGTTAAAATGAAAAAACTGCAGCTGCTGTTTATAGATATTGCGATAGTACGAAAATTTAAGATTTTGCCGTTACCTAAATAGTTTTTGCTGCCAGCTTTAAAATGTTATTTCGAGCATTGATTCGCAGTATACTACTTTTATAAAAAAAAGTAGTAACTTTTTCTTTCTAATGGCCGGGTCAACGGCCTACTTGTATTAGACTTGACCCAGAGTGTAGTCCTAAAAAAAAAAGTGGGGGACGCTCATTTTTAGAAGAAATTCAACCCAAATGTATGCATTCTTTTCTGGAACAGTATATATATATATTATATATATATATATATATATACACACGCTTAAATCTATTGATTAAAACTAACACTCCTTTATTGATTAAATTTCTTATCGGCTGATTTAAATCCTTTTACGCTAAAAAATACTCATTAAAGACAATAATTTGTTATCTCCTCAATTCGCCTCAATCCTCCCGATTCGCTAGATTCTACTTAGTTCAATTTTCACAATATTTTTGTCTATTTGAGTATTCTGTCTGTCTCTTCTCCCCCACGACCCATATCCTATTACTATCACGTGACCAACGTTCTTCAACGGATAACGGTTCATAGTCACAAACGCAGGCATCGTAGCCCTGGCTAACGGCTTAGTTGTGTGTGTATTCGCTTGTGATAATTTGGTTTTATATCCGAATACCAAATGCATCTTTTTCATATTCAGAGTTGTGAAATAAATTCAGCCTAGATATGGAGGAGATGCTTTAGGTAAAGATTTCGCTTTATGACAGTTTCTTACGATTGGATTATAAAAAGCTGTTGTAAAACAAATGAAGTTATGATATCCCCACTCAAAGTGAGGAAGTAGTATTTTAACTTTTTCATGTAAATAAAATTGGCTGCTGCTTTAATTAAATCTCACAGCTGGTTTAATCATGATTGCATTTCTGTATTCTGACTGCACTGTGAATTCGTTTTATAACTAGAGACTATAGTGAAATTATATTCTATTTATTAAAAAAAATACTTTTTTATAGTGTATTAAGATACATGTAATGTATTTGCCTTGATTTAAAATTTATTTTCTCGGGCTTATAATCAGCGACGTACCCAGGGGGTGGTCCAGGGGTTCCGGACCCCCCCCCAAAATTTCATTTTTTGTAAGCAAAATTATAATGATGAAATTTTGTTGTATAAAATTCTGCCTTTTTCACTGTTTGGTCCTCCTCCGAAATTTTTTTCTGGGTACGTCCCTGCTTATAATCATAGATTACAATTCTGATAATAAAAAAAAAATGAAGAAAACGAATAATTCAATATATTAATCAAAAACAGCAAATTTTAATAAAACACACATTTTATAGCTTAAAATAATAATCTTAATTGAGTACAGATATGTTAATTAAAAAAGGGCTGTTTTTGCAAAAACGCTCATTCTATAGCTTAAATAATAATCATAATTGAGTACAGTTATACTAATCAAAAACGGACAGACACTCCTCATTTTTGATTATTATTTAGCCTAAATGGAGCTGTTGTATAATGCTCAAAAATTGAGAATTTTTCGCTCCATTGATTTTTGTCGATTAATGGGGCAAATTTTACACGTACTGAAGTTTTTAGAAATAAATTGCCTGAAAATCAATCTGAATTTTCTCTCAAATTATATGTTGTGATTTCGAAGCATGCAATTTCTAGGCAGGATTTAAAAAGTTATAGTTTAAAACAAGTTTATTCACATTTATATGGTTGATAACTGTTTTATTTAAAGGTTAAAATTGAAATTTACTTCTATTACTCATTAAGTTAGTTTTTTTAAAAACACGCAAAATCAGCTTCCCTCCTGAAAAAAAAGTGGGGGGACGGCATCCCCCCTCGACTACTCCACTGACTTGACCTCCATGAAGACAGGAGATGTTGGTTATTTCATTATGGGGCAATACAGGCAGACCGACGTTGCCTCTATAAGTGGTCTCCTAATTTTGAATCAATTCCAGATGAGAGACCTAGAACTTGGATTGACCAGAGGTATCGTTTGAACAAAGAGGACATTGGAGCCACGACAGATTTTACGGGCACCAGCGTTCTCTTTACCGTACACTGTCCAAAACAGACTCGATCGAGAGAGGAGGGCATCCTTCCAAGCACTAGCCATTCCGGTGCTGCTTCACTTTTGGTTTTCTAATGGGAACCGAGTTTAATCGACCGATTTGCAGCCGGACTAATCTAAAGGTTGAAAATAGTTTATCAGTTCATTCTGAATGAGCTGCGATAACTAGTCGGCCAATTTAAAAAGTTATAAAATCTTTAATATACTCATTTGTAGAAAGCTTTTTCCAAAATACTCTGCCGATGGGCAGGCCTAGTTCTTTATTACGTCATCCATAAACATTGCTGATTGATATATTTGTTTATTTTTCATTCCAAAAGTTTAGAAAAAGAAAAAAACTTAGAAAATTTGATACTGGTGGCGTATGCAGACTTCCTTCAAGGGAAGGGGGGGGGGCTTATAGACATTGTGTTAAAATGCGTGATATTTAAGGTAAAAATTCAGAATTTATGGACATTTTGTTAAAAATTTTTTGACAGTACGCCACTGATTCGATATATTGCCTTTCATACGACTATCCATTGGTAGTCACTTGAATTCGGCTGTTCGTTAACGGAAACAGCGATGACAACTAGAGATGGGGAAAGAATGAACACCCTGTTCTTTTGAACCTGTTCTCAAGAAAGAACGGGAACACCCTGTTCAGTGATCACGGCTAAAACTTGTTCTCAGTTCATTAAGGTCCGACGCTTCAAAATTTTATGGCAGGCAAGCGTGTTGAAAAGAGAAATTTTGGAAAATGCCTTAAAGGTGAAATTTCCTCATTGAAAGGCACGATTAATATTTTTTTGCTAAGAAAAATTTAAATTCTGGGGGGGCAGACCCCCTCCCCACATTGGCTACGTATCTGATGGTGGGGACAGAAGTTCACAATTTTAGCTTTATCAAATTCTAATTGTGGAATCTTAGTTATTTTGAGAAATAATGATAACGAAGATGATTATCTGGGGGGGGGGGGGAGATAGAACTTTTAACCCACCCTACCATAATTTTAAAGAGGACCCGGGCAAAGAATAAGAAGCTTTCTTATATGTTCAATACGAAATGCACTCACAGGATTACAATTCGTCAATTTTTATTATTTCAACCAAACTACTCAATTTGAATCAAAGTAAAAAATTTAATAATAAAGAAAATGATAGTCTGAAACACAAACAAATCGAAAAAAAATATTTTATCAACGTCAAACAATAATATAAGCATTACACTATCTCCATATAAAACGCGCCTTCGCTTCATACGCTCTTAGCCATCTCTTATTGGCTGAAAAAGAACCTGTTCCGGAGCAGCCTCTCCTATTGGCTGAAAAAGAACACGTTCTTTGATCACGACTCGAGGAGTTCTCCGAGCAGTGAGCGGGAACACCTAGTTCTTTGCACCTAGTTCAGCGTTCTTTTCCTGAGCTGGAGTTCTTTTTCGGAACGGAGAGCTAAGAGCGGGAACGGGGTAAAAGGCGTTCTCTTGCTGAACAGGTTAAAAGAACTGTTCTTCGGTGAAAGGTGTTATTTCATTAAATCTGTTCCCTGTTCTTTTGCTTTAATTAAGTTCTGAGCTAGGGTCAAAGTTGTAGACTTGGAGTCAGAAGCAAGGCCGTACTTAGACGGGGGGGCAAGGGCGGATTAAAGGGGGGCGGAGGGGCGACCGCCCCCCCCCCCCGAGAAAAAAGAAATTAATGTAAAAGATCCTATTTTTTCTTCCAAAAATGGATGTATATGTCAATCCTCTAACTTACCGCCCCCCCCCCCAACAAAAATGCATGAATTCGCCACTGGGGCGTCCTGTGAGTTTGGACGCCTCTCCCCCGAAAGTAGTAGATAAATGGGGGTTCTGCTCAGGGGCAGCCCATGTTAATTGTGGGCAACTGTATAACTGCTTTCCCTGGGTCGAGAGAGAGAGGGGGGCGTGGTCGGACCGGATGTGGGGAGCGGATGCTAAGACCGGATGTTCGAAGGGTTGATACGAATTTTTTTCCTTTTTTTCAGATAAGGGGACTTGTAATTTTTTTCAGATTGTGACATATTTTTCAAATAAGGGGACTTGGAAAAATTATCAGACTTTTAACAATTTTCTCAAATAAGAGGACTTGGAAAAAATTTTCAGATTGCGATGCATTCTCTCATGAAAAATAAGGGACTTTAACATTTAGTATCAAAATAAGAGACTTTGACATAATTTTAAATAAGCTATATGAATTAAACCTGAAATAAAAAATATTATTATAAAATGAGGACCCACCAGCCGCCCGGTATCAAAATAAGAGACTTTGACATAATTTTAAATAAGCTATATGAATTAAACCTGAAATAAAAAATATTATTATAAAATGAGGACCCACCAGCCGCCCGGTAGAACTCGTCTACCGCCTCATTTCAAATAAAAATTTTTACTATGCTTTTCCACGTCACGCTAGCCTCGCATGAACGGAGACAGGGCGTAGCACAGCAGACGCGTTGTTGTTTTTGTTTCTTTAAATAATAATTAACTATGTGGAGCAAAGAACTGAACAATATCCCCAGGAGGATTTAGTTTTCTTTACCATTTAGTGATAGAACCAATGCAAATTGAATAAATGCTGCTTAATACATACTTCTAATTTTTGTATACCGTTTAAGATTATAGCATATATTTAATAAGTAACAGTTTACTAGAATATTAAAGTAGGGTTTAGGATACCCATACATTTTCTACAAATTTCTTCTACTGTTAGGGAAGTGAGAAAATTATACCATAGAACGATTTTAGTACCTATAGTTTTTACAAATAATGATTTAGATAGTGTATGAACTTTTTTATCTAAACATTTTTTTTTTCCTTAAGAGATTTTTACCCAAGTTTTAATTTTAAGTTAAATAAGTAATTTTACAACAAATATTTTTTTAACCAACAGTTTTAATTTTAAGTTAAATAATTTTACAACAATTTTTTTTCTAAATTTATTTTTTTTACCAAGTTTTAATTTTAAGTTATGTAATTTTACAACAAATATTTTTTTTTTACCAAGTTTTAATTTTAAGTTAAATAATTTTACAACAAATATTTTTTTAATTAATTTTACAACAAATATTTTTTTAAATCAAGAGTTAATTTATTTTTTAACCAAGTTTTAATTTTAAGTTAATAATAATTTTACAACAAATTTTTTTTAATCAAATGTTTTTAATTTATCAAGAAAAAAAAATTTAATCAAGTGTTTTTAATTTTTTGTATATCCTATTTTTGTTAAGTAGCCGTTTAACATTAAAGTAGGTTAGATACCATACATTTCTACAATTTAATCTACTGTTAGGCAAGTGAGAAAATTATACCATAGAAAGATTTTTACAAATAATGATATAGTCTTATATTCTATTGCGAGAAAACCACTTTAGCCATATATCCCCCAAAACTCAAGTTTTTGTATACGAAATGTATGAATACGCGTTAGATCCCCTTAGAAAGTCCTCCTGCCAAGGCACCCCTCATCCTAAGCAGATACCCCGCGTGCAGGTTTGCCTTAAAACACAAACAAACAAAGTATTTATCTAAACATTTTTTCTTACCCACACAGTTTTGATAAATTTTAGACAGCGATTATACTAGCTTATATTTTCTATAGATCAATTAGAGAAAAAATTGCATTTTTAGTAATCCTACAAAATATTTTTACTGTATATCACAAGTAGAGTAACTTGATTTATAGAATTTCAATACGATACGAGTTAGATTGTTTATGTGCAAAACTCATTTCAGTTTGACTATGAAAGCATAATTTTATACATGCATTAATATTTTTAGAGGTATGCACTTAACCTATTTTATAGAAAGGTGAGCATAACTAGCACAAACTTTTAGACTAGATAGTACTATTGTTAGAAAGTTGAACTATTGGAAGATAAAAATTGAAGATTCGTTTTAGTACTGCATGACATAATATCTTTCAACTACTTAGATAGTTTAAATCGCAAATCATTACTTAAACTAAAAAATACAAGGTTTTTACTTACGTGAAGGGAGATCGTGCTAAATCTTCTAGTCTCTGGACAAAGTACCAACATCTATACGGCTAGCAAGACCGGAAAATCGAATAATGATTTAAAATACATTATCCCTAATTCCCGGTCCAACTAGCACATTTTCATTCATTCTTAATACCATCATATGCTGAAATAGGTATATTATTTTGACACTAAAAACAAAATAACACATTTGAAGATATTAAACGCTTTAAAAGTAATTTTTTTTTCTTATAACAATTTACCAGATTCACAATACTATTTTATGTGGGATAAAATTAGTTAGCAAGCGAAAATTTAATCTTAGTTAGAATTTACTGAAATACAAATACCATGCATGCCTTATTTTCTATTAGGAGAAAGCCCTCAAACCCCAGTTTTTGTATACAAACTGCTTAAAGTACTTCTACCGATAATGCCTATTGCTATTAATTACACTGGATTACCAACTTAAAATTTTGCAAAACACCAAAATACAGAAAAACATACATTAACAAAAAAATCACACTTAAAAGTACAACACATCAAAAGTGGAAAATATAATTACCACATAATTATTTTCAATTAGAATTACGGTATCAACTTATATGTAACTAAAATAATAGAAAATATTACACTTACCCTGTACTTGTACACGCGAGAGGTGAAAATAACAAAAATACTTAAATAATTCGCAATAATACAGCACACTAATCGCACAGCATAAAATCACCACGTGCCTATCCATATTGCTGATAACAGAAATTGAGAGATAAGAAAGTGCCTTGACGCTCTACAGAGCCGGTACAATAAGAGTTGGCCAGTTTACCGATAAGATAAAACCAGGGAGGCTGTTAGGGGTATGCAATTGGGGACACGTGTTTCATTCTGCGTTCAAAAATGGGGACTTATGGATTAAAATCATGTTAGATTAAAGCCATTTCAATAAAAATCTATCCTTTTTGTAAACATGGGCATTATATCCTAAATTAAAATATCAAAGTTAAGCTACAACGATTAATATATTTTACGTAGTTTAGGAAACTAATGAATCATTAAATTAATTTCTGTGAAACAATTAGCAAAGATCATTATACTAAAGCAAATTATTTTTGTTAAGTTTTGATAAATAACAGTAATAAATTATAGGCATTGCAGATGAATGAGTATTCACGTATAAAATAGGTATTAAAATTATTGTTTAAAACAATTTTTAGAATAATAAACTAAAATTTTTATTTAATAAAGTCATAAACTAAAATTATTAATTAAAACTTGTTAATAAATTAAACATATCAAAATTTTTACACTCAATTTTTTTTTATAGACTTAAATTTTACATAGACATCCTTTTAATAAATGCATAAACTAAACTTATTGTTTAAAACAATTTTTTACAATAATAAACTAAAATTTTTATTTAATAAATTCATAAACTAAAACAATTTTTACAATAATAAACTAAAATTTTTTTAATAAAGTCATAAACTGAAATTATTAATGAAAACCTGTTAATAAATTAAACTGATTACTCTAAAAGATAGCTAATCACAACATATATCAGAAAAAATATAAGCAATTATAATACCTGAAAAATACCGGACAACACTCTTGTTGCATGCGGACAAAACATCGGTCAGCTCGGCTAAAGAATTCTTAGGTATCCGTTGCAGGAGAACTTACCTACGCCCAACCTACAAACTCTACAAATTTAACGGCAACTGATTTTCTCTTATCAGGTATCACAGATCAGATAAGAGATAAGGAAGTGACATGCGCAGAAGACACGTGATAGTGACGTGTGCAAATCTGTGTTGATTGAATATCCGCTAGGTTCGTTGGCAGGATGTACATTGAGTGGCAACTCTCTGTAACAGGCTAAGACAAGTTAGATGATGCAATATCTACTGGGTTGAGGAAGGTAGAGGGCGCTTGGGTAATCGCATGATTTTTTAAAGAACCAGTATAGAGACATTTTAGTTAGATAAAGTGGTCAGGTGTGTGTTGCGAGACTACCTTTACACTGTGTGCGCCTATACTTAAGACGTGTGTTTTAATTGATTTTTCGCCAAGTTTCAAAAATGTCTTTGCTTGAATCGATCGAAAATAACTTTAACATTGAATACACTCCCGAGTTTTATACTCAAAGTGATGCTGATGTGTTGCTGCAAGAAATAATACAATTGCCTTTAGATGTAAAGCCTCTGCAAAGTAGTGAAAAGAAAATTTCCTCGACCCGTAAAGTAATTACTTTTGCTGATGAAGGAATCAATTACAGTTTACCTGGAGCAACAGTCTCTGTTTACTCTTGGATACCCATTTTGCAAAAAATACGTGAAGATCTACAGAAAGTGACAAATTATGAATTTAATATGATGCAAGTGAACTTTGGCTCTGAAGAACAACCTAAAATTGAAGATGGTAACTACGAAGATTTTAATCTGGACCTATCATCAGGTGTATGCATTCTAAGTTTTGGATCTAAACGAACTTTGGATTTTAAACCAGCGAACTGTGAAACCACTACCATTAAATTAGAACATGGTTCAATGTGTAAGATATATCCCCCAACCAACAAACTTTTAACGCATGGTATTCCTTCTGAACCTTATGTGACAGACCCGCACATTAACCTAACATTTGCCAAAATGTACATTTATGAGCCTTCCCCGAAAAGGGCAAAGTTGGACTATTGGACGGATCATCTTTACCATAGCTTATATGCTTCTGTAAATAGTACATGGCACTTGGAAAGACTTATCTACGTTTCACTTCACGATGAAAGAACTGACTTGAAGATCCATATTAGACAATTTATTCAGAATGCCCAATTAGACTATATACCAACCGGTCAGGGAGTCGTGATGAACCCTTCCACATGGATCGAATTTATTGTAAAACTACTAGATTTTAATATAGGGCATAGCAATAGCTCTTTTATTTGTAATAATCAATTATCTGTATTTAATGATGATGGAAAATGCATCTTACAACAAATTTACAAAACCGGAGATTCATTCACGTTAAATCCAATTTCCTTAACACTTTTAAATGATCAAGTAAAAAAACTTTGCGAAATGAGAAATGAAATATTGGAATGCATTTTAAAAACGCTATATACGACGACCCTACCTCATTTAATTTTAAAATTAAAGCCCCAAAAATGTAACCGCGAACCCCATTGTACTTATGATGAGGCTAAACAACAATTAATGGATATAGTACATCAGGAAATTTTTAAAAAAATAGGCCGGGTTCAGGATCATTCTTCACAAAGGATACATACTTGTTCGAATAGAACACATGTTGATGAGCGAGAAGGTCTTATAAGTAGTAAAGCATGGTTTACGGTTGACATGACGTATATTGCAAGAGAGATATGCGAGAAAAAATGCACATGTATTTATGACGGAGAATTTTTTTCAAACATTTTCATTGAAGACTATATGAAGTATCTTCAAAATGTGCTATTTAATACATTTTTTCAACCGTTTTCAGATTTTGCTAATTCTAAGGATGGCAAAACATGTGTAATTATGTGATGTTATTGGTGTATAACTAGTATTGCAATTGTAAAAAAAAAATTAAAACCATTGTGATTATGTAGAAAAGGCATGCTTGCTTCTACAACAGTAAGATATTACTGACTTGTGCATGCTTAGTTAAAGAATACTCATTGAAAAGTTATTATTTTCTTAATTGTGTAAATAGTTTGTGTAATTTAAAATATATTTTTGTAAATAAATAAGTTTAAATACGAAAACTTTTCTGTGTTTTCTTTATGTGTATGTGTGTGTTGATTACTTGCAATATAAAAATTTATAAAATTTTACTGAAGCAAAAAGTGGTAAAGTTAACATACTTGGTCAAGATTTAAGGTTCTCGTGTCGTGTTTTATACTTATCTTTTATACACTACAAGGTAAAAAGTTACAAATTTAACAAAATTTATTGAAGCATGTACTATGGAAACATTAATCTACTACATAGAAATAAAATGTTCTGATTAAAATCATAAACTTAAGTGTGATAGGTAAATTGAGTTACATGAGAATTCACAAAGTATTAATTTTTTTATAAAATGAACTTGGCTAAAAAAGTAAGTTTCCATAATTTTATAACTTAATCGATTTTACATGTTTTTCAAAAATAAAGTTAAGTGAGATAAAGAAACTTAGTATTTTTAAATAAAGATTTTTTGAGGTATTCTTTAATGTAAAGATCTTACCACATTTTACTTGAAGTAACAGAATATTTTAAATCAGACACTATGTTTTTAAAACATCAGAGTATTAACTTAGCATATTTTTATTAAGTAATGGGCTTGAATATTTTTATAAGAAATATCAACTAAGTGCACATATTACACATTTTACTGATTAAGATGGTTATGCTTACAAATTTTAAATAAATATGCTCTTACTTTTATACATGTTACTTGTTCAAACTAAGTGTACTTTTGATTTGTATACGTTTATGAGTTCTCATAAGTTATGAAATTATTTCTCGAAAGGAACTTAGCTATTAGAACTTTGTAAATTTTGTAGAAGTAGTATGCTTAACATGTTTTTCATGAAATGGATTTAAATTTGGTATAGAAATAATCAGTTATTTTTGCATAGATGTATAAACTTATCTTTATGTAAACCATAACTAATTAAAAGTAACATAATTTATGTCTATACAAAGTGAGGGACTTAAACTATTTTTCAGAATTATCAAGTAAAGGATTTTACAAAATACTTAGTAAACTGCATTAATAGATTGTAAGTTGTAATTTTTTTCTGTTAGAAGTTTTGCACATTGCTATATTTTATGTTCTGATAAGTCGTTGAATATATTCTTTAAATAAACTAACAGATCTGTACTTTGAAAATTTCATTGAAGTGTTGAACTTTGGTATTTTTCGAATGTTACGAACTTGATACATTTTTTTCTGAAGTGCTAGATATGTGAAATTGTCTTTTTAGAAACATTGAATTATTCAACTTAGTACATTTCAGTTACTCTTTCAAGATAACGGACTTAGAATTTTTTTACAAATAGCAAGCTAGTAACTTGCTAAACGTGCTTCTTGCAAATATTTTTAAATACTTAATTTATTATATTTTAATTTGTTTATTTCTTTTTAGTAGTTACAACTTTGATAATTTTTAAGAAGAGTATTTAAAAATATTTGCAAGAAGCACGTTTAGCAAGTTACTAGCTTGCTATTTGTAAAAAAATTCTAAGTCCGTTATCTTGAAAGAGTAACTGAAATGTACTAAGTTGAATAATTCAATGTTTCTAAAAAGACAATTTCACATATCTAGCACTTCAGAAAAAATGTATCAAGTTCGTAACATTCGAAAAATACCAAAGTTCAACACTTCAATGAAATTTTCAAAGTACAGATCTGTTAGTTTATTTAAAGAATATATTCAACGACTTATCAGAACATAAAATATAGCAATGTGCAAAACTTCTAACAGAAAAAAATTACAACTTACAATCTATTAATGCAGTTTACTAAGTATTTTGTAAAATCCTTTACTTGATAATTCTGAAAAATAGTTTAAGTCCCTCACTTTGTATAGACATAAATTATGTTACTTTTAATTAGTTATGGTTTACATAAAGATAAGTTTATACATCTATGCAAAAATAACTGATTATTTCTATACCAAATTTAAATCCATTTCATGAAAAACATGTTAAGCATACTACTTCTACAAAATTTACAAAGTTCTAACAGCTAAGTTCCTTTCGAGAAATAATTTCATAACTTATGAGAACTCATAAACGTATACAAATCAAAAGTACACTTAGTTTGAACAAGTAACATGTATAAAAGTAAGAGCATATTTATTTAAAATTTGTAAGCATAACCATCTTAATCAGTAAAATGTGTAATATGTGCACTTAGTTGATATTTCTTATAAAAATATTCAAGCCCATTACTTAATAAAAATATGCTAAGTTAATACTCTGATGTTTTAAAAACATAGTGTCTGATTTAAAATATTCTGTTACTTCAAGTAAAATGTGGTAAGATCTTTACATTAAAGAATACCTCAAAAAATCTTTATTTAAAAATACTAAGTTTCTTTATCTCACTTAACTTTATTTTTGAAAAACATGTAAAATCGATTAAGTTATAAAATTATGGAAACTTACTTTTTTAGCCAAGTTCATTTTATAAAAAAATTAATACTTTGTGAATTCTCATGTAACTCAATTTACCTATCACACTTAAGTTTATGATTTTAATCAGAACATTTTATTTCTATGTAGTAGATTAATGTTTCCATAGTACATGCTTCAATAAATTTTGTTAAATTTGTAACTTTTTACCTTGTAGTGTATAAAAGATAAGTATAAAACGAGAACCTTAAATCGTGACCAAGTATGTTAACTTTACCACTTTTTGCTTCAGTAAAATTTTATAAATTTTTATATTGCAAGTAATCAACACACACATACACATAAAGAAAACACAGAAAAGTTTTCGTATTTAAACTTATTTATTTACAAAAATATATTTTAAATTACACAAACTATTTACACAATTAAGAAAATAATAACTTTTCAATGAGTATTCTTTAACTAAGCATGCACAAGTCAGTAATATCTTACTGTTGTAGAAGCAAGCATGCCTTTTCTACATAATCATAATGGTTTTAATTTTTTTTTTACAATTGCAATACTAGTTATACACCAATAACATCACATAATTACACATTTTTTGCCATCCTTAGAATTAGCAAAATCTGAAAACGGTTGAAAAAATGTATTAAATAGCACATTTTGAAGATACTTCATATAGTCTTCAATGAAAATGTTTGAAAAAAATTCTCCGTCATAAATACATGTGCATTTTTTCTCGCATATCTCTCTTGCAATATACGTCATGTCAACCGTAAACCATGCTTTACTACTTATAAGACCTTCTCGCTCATCAACATGTGTTCTATTCGAACAAGTATGTATCCTTTGCGAAGAATGATCCTGAACCCGGCCTATTTTT
Source organism: Cheiracanthium punctorium (assembly GCA_038373885.1). Lineage (NCBI taxonomy): Eukaryota > Metazoa > Arthropoda > Arachnida > Araneae > Cheiracanthiidae > Cheiracanthium > Cheiracanthium punctorium. The sequence goes on along the minus strand of JAWZYV010013089.1, from coordinate 28,948 downwards.
TTAAAAATTTCCTGATGTACTATATCCATTAATTGTTGTTTAGCCTCATCATAAGTACAATGGGGTTCGCGGTTACATTTTTGGGGCTTTAATTTTAAAATTAAATGAGGTAGGGTCGTCGTATATAGCGTTTTTAAAATGCATTCCAATATTTCATTTCTCATTTCGCAAAGTTTTTTTACTTGATCATTTAAAAGTGTTAAGGAAATTGGATTTAACGTGAATGAATCTCCGGTTTTGTAAATTTGTTGTAAGATGCATTTTCCATCATCATTAAATACAGATAATTGATTATTACAAATAAAAGAGCTATTGCTATGCCCTATATTAAAATCTAGTAGTTTTACAATAAATTCGATCCATGTGGAAGGGTTCATCACGACTCCCTGGCCGGTTGGTATATAGTCTAATTGGGCATTCTGTATAAATTGTCTAATATGGATCTTCAAGTCAGTTCTTTCATCGTGAAGTGAAACGTAGATAAGTCTTTCCAAGTGCCATGTACTATTTACAGAAGCATATAAGCTATGGTAAAGATGATCCGTCCAATAGTCCAACTTTGCCCTTTTCGGGGAAGGCTCATAAATGTACATTTTGGCAAATGTTAGGTTAATGTGCGGGTCTGTCACATAAGGTTCAGAAGGAATACCATGCGTTAAAAGTTTGTTGGTTGGGGGATATATCTTACACATTGAACCATGTTCTAATTTAATGGTAGTGGTTTCACAGTTCGCTGGTTTAAAATCCAAAGTTCGTTTAGATCCAAAACTTAGAATGCATACACCTGATGATAGGTCCAGATTAAAATCTTCGTAGTTACCATCTTCAATTTTAGGTTGTTCTTCAGAGCCAAAGTTCACTTGCATCATATTAAATTCATAATTTGTCACTTTCTGTAGATCTTCACGTATTTTTTGCAAAATGGGTATCCAAGAGTAAACAGAGACTGTTGCTCCAGGTAAACTGTAATTGATTCCTTCATCAGCATAAGTAATTACTTTACGGGTCGAGGAAATTTTCTTTTCACTACTTTGCAGAGGCTTTACATCTAAAGGCAATTGTATTATTTCTTGCAGCAACACATCAGCATCACTTTGAGTATAAAACTCGGGAGTGTATTCAATGTTAAAGTTATTTTCGATCGATTCAAGCAAAGACATTTTTGAAACTTGGTGAAAAATCAATTAAAACACACGTCTTAAGTATAGGCGCACACAGTGTAAAGGTAGTCTCGCAACACACACCTGACCACTTTATCTAACTAAAATGTCTCTATACTGGTTCTTTAAAAAATCATGCGATTACCCAAGCGCCCTCTACCTTCCTCAACCCTGTAGATATTGCATCATCTAACTTGTCTTAGCCTGTTACAGAGAGTTGCCACTCAATGTACATCCTGCCAGAAACCTACCGGATATTCAATCAACACAGATTTGCACACGTCACTATCACGTGTCTTCTGCGCATGTCACTTCCTTATCTCTTATCTGATCTGCGATACCTGATAAGAGAAAATCAGTTGCCGTTAAATTTGTAGAGTTTGTAGGTTGGGCGTAGGTAAGTTCTCCTGCAACGGATACCTAAGAATTCTTTAGCCGAGCTGACCGATGTTTTGTCCGCATGCAACAAGAGTGTTGTCCGGTATTTTTCAGGTATTATAATTGCTTATATTTTTTCTGATATATGTTGTGATTAGCTATCTTTTAGAGTAATCAGTTTAATTTATTAACAGGTTTTCATTAATAATTTCAGTTTATGACTTTATTAAAAAAATTTTAGTTTATTATTGTAAAAATTGATTTAGTTTATGAATTTATTAAATAAAAATTTTAGTTTATTATTGTAAAAAATTGTTTTAAACAATAAGTTTAGTTTATGCATTTATTAAAAGGATGTCTATGTAAAATTTAAGTCTATAAAAAAAAATTGAGTGTAAAAATTTTGATATGTTTAATTTATTAACAAGTTTTAATTAATAATTTTAGTTTATGACTTTATTAAATAAAAATTTTAGTTTATTATTCTAAAAATTGTTTTAAACAATAATTTTAATACCTATTTTATACGTGAATACTCATTCATCTGCAATGCCTATAATTTATTACTGTTATTTATCAAAACTTAACAAAAATAATTTGCTTTAGTATAATGATCTTTGCTAATTGTTTCACAGAAATTAATTTAATGATTCATTAGTTTCCTAAACTACGTAAAATATATTAATCGTTGTAGCTTAACTTTGATATTTTAATTTAGGATATAATGCCCATGTTTACAAAAAGGATAGATTTTTATTGAAATGGCTTTAATCTAACATGATTTTAATCCATAAGTCCCCATTTTTGAACGCAGAATGAAACACGTGTCCCCAATTGCATACCCCTAACAGCCTCCCTGGTTTTATCTTATCGGTAAACTGGCCAACTCTTATTGTACCGGCTCTGTAGAGCGTCAAGGTACTTTCTTATCTCAATTTCTGTTATCAGCAAAATGGTGGGCACGTGGCTGTTTTTATGCTGTGCGATTTGTGTGCTGTATTATTTGCGAATTATTTAAATATTTTTGTTATTTTCACCTCTCGCGTGTACAAGTACAGGTTAAGTGTAATATTTTCTATTATTTTAGTTACATATAAGTTGATACCGTAATTCTAATTGAAAATAATTATGTAGTAATTATATTTTCCACTTTTGATGTGTTGTACTTTTAAGTGTGATTTTTTTTTTTTTTTTTTTTTTTTTTTTTTTTTTTTTTTTGGGTTACTGTTAATGTATGTTTTTCTGTATTTTGGTGTTTTGCAAAATTTTAAGTTGGTAATCCAGTGTAATTAATAGCAATAGGCATTATCGGTAGAAGTACTTTATGCAGTTTGTATACAAAAACTGGGGTTTGAGGGCTTTCTCCAAATAGAAAATAAGGCATGCATGGTATTTGTATTTCAGTAAATTCTAACTAAGATTAAATTTTCGCTTGCTAACTAATTTTATCCCACATAAAATAGTATTGTGAATCTGGTAAATTGATATAAGAAAAAAAAAATTACTTTTAAAGCGTTTAATATCTTCAAATGTGTTATTTTGTTTTTAGTGTCAAAATAATATACCTATTTCAGCATATGATGGTATTAAGAATGAATGAAAATGTGCTAGTTGGACCGGGAATTAGGGATAATGTATTTTAAATCATTATTCGATTTTCCGGTCTTGCTAGCCGTATAGATGTTGGTACTTTGTCCAGAGACTAGAAGATTTAGCACGATCTCCCTTCACGTAAGTAAAAACCTTGTATTTTTTAGTTTAAGTAATGATTTGCGATTTAAACTATCTAAGTAGTTGAAAGATATGTGTTAAAACGAATCTTCAATTTTTATCTTCAATAGTTCAACTTTCTAACAATAGTACTATCTAGTCTAAAAGTTTGTGCTAGTTATGCTCACCTTTCTATAAAATATGCTAAGTGCATACCTCTAAAAATATTAATGCATGTATAAAATTATGCTTTCATAGTCAAACTGAAATGAGTTTTGCACATAAACAATCTAACTCGTATCGTATTGAAATTCTATAAATCAAGTTACTCTACTTGTGATATACAGTAAGAATATTTTGTAGGATTACTAAAAATGCAATTTTTTCTCTAATTGATCTATAGAAAATATAAGCTAGTATAATCGCTGTCTAAAATTTATCAAAACTGTGTTGGTAAGAAAAAATGTTTAGATAAATACTTTGTTTGTTTGTGTTTTAAGGCAAACCTGCGCGCGGGGTATCTGCCTAGGATGAGGGGTGCCTTGGCAGGAGGACTTTCTAAGGGGATCTAACGCGTATTCATACATTTCGTATACAAAAACTTGAGTTTTGGGGGATATATGGCTAAAGTGGTTTTCTCGCAATAGAATATAAGACTATATCATTATTTGTAAAAATCTTTCTATGGTATAATTTTCTCACTTGCCTAGCAGTAGATTAAATGTATTGATATTCTACTTTAATGTTAAACGGCTACTTAACAAAAATAGGATATACAAAAAATTAAAAACACTTGATTAAATTTTTTTTTCTTGATAAATTAAAAACATTTGATTAAAAAAAATTTGTTGTAAAATTAATTATTAACTTAAAATTAAAACTTGGTTAAAAAATAAATTAACTCTTGATTTAAAAAAAATATTTGTTGTAAAATTAATTAAAAAAATATTTGTTGTAAAATTATTTAACTTAAAATTAAAACTTGGTAAAAAAAAAAAATATTTGTTGTAAAATTACATAACTTAAAATTAAAACTTGGTAAAAAAAATAAATTTAGAAAAAAAATTGTTGTAAAATTATTTAACTTAAAATTAAAACTGTTGGTTAAAAAAATATTTGTTGTAAAATTACTTATTTAACTTAAAATTAAAACTTGGGTAAAAATCTCTTAAGAAAAAAAAAAATGTTTAGATAAAAAAGTTCATACACTATCTAAATCATTATTTGTAAAAACTATAGGTACTAAAATCGTTCTATGGTATAATTTTCTCACTTCCCTAACAGTAGAAGAAATTTGTAGAAAATGTATGGGTATCCTAAACCCTACTTTAATATTCTAGTAAACTGTTACTTATTAAATATATGCTATAATCTTAAACGGTATACAAAAATTAGAAGTATGTATTAAGCAGCATTTATTCAATTTGCATTGGTTCTATCACTAAATGGTAAAGAAAACTAAATCCTCCTGGGGATATTGTTCAGTTCTTTGCTCCACATAGTTAATTATTATTTAAAGAAACAAAAACAACAACGCGTCTGCTGTGCTACGCCCTGTCTCCGTTCATGCGAGGCTAGCGTGACGTGGAAAAGCATAGTAAAAATTTTTATTTGAAATGAGGCGGTAGACGAGTTCTACCGGGCGGCTGGTGGGTCCTCATTTTATAATAATATTTTTTATTTCAGGTTTAATTCATATAGCTTATTTAAAATTATGTCAAAGTCTCTTATTTTGATACCGGGCGGCTGGTGGGTCCTCATTTTATAATAATATTTTTTATTTCAGGTTTAATTCATATAGCTTATTTAAAATTATGTCAAAGTCTCTTATTTTGATACTAAATGTTAAAGTCCCTTATTTTTCATGAGAGAATGCATCGCAATCTGAAAATTTTTTCCAAGTCCTCTTATTTGAGAAAATTGTTAAAAGTCTGATAATTTTTCCAAGTCCCCTTATTTGAAAAATATGTCACAATCTGAAAAAAATTACAAGTCCCCTTATCTGAAAAAAAGGAAAAAAATTCGTATCAACCCTTCGAACATCCGGTCTTAGCATCCGCTCCCCACATCCGGTCCGACCACGCCCCCCTCTCTCTCTCGACCCAGGGAAAGCAGTTATACAGTTGCCCACAATTAACATGGGCTGCCCCTGAGCAGAACCCCCATTTATCTACTACTCCCGAACTTATTACATTATATGTAAATGGTGTATTTATACAGGGACGTAGCCAGAAATTTTTTTCTGTGTGGGGATGGTGAGGGGCATGGCCGCCGGCAGCATAGGGCAAGAGGGGGCAATGCCCCCTCCCCCTGGATTTTTGTATGCAGTGTTATCCTTTGCTTTTTTGCTCTTTCCAACATAGTAACTATACGTTGAAGTAGTCTTTGCCCCCCCTGGGAAATATTCTGCCGGCGCCCATGGTGAGGGGTATGAAATGCAGTGGTGTATAAACGAACGAATTGTTTGTGCAGTAATAAAAAAAACTTAATCTTGCTAAATTAGACAGAAATTGGGTGTGGGGGATATATCCTGAAAATTTTATCCCGATATTCGATGCTCGCCGACTCCGAAATTATTTTCTAGGTATGGCCCTGGTCGGAAGCCATGTAATTTTATATGCCAAAGTCGTATTCATTTTCTTAAATCGTAGTCGAAGCAATCGACATATTTATACACGCGTATTATTTTTAATCTGGAGCCTGATACTTACAGCTTTTTAAATGGAGTCTAATTTTTAAGCTGGAGCATGTACTTTTTTACCCTTTAAGGCGCAACCATTTCCCAATGCTGAAAAAAGGGCGGCCGTTGCCATCGCTCGACTTAACTACTAGCAAGAGGGCGGACGATCGAAACGTTCATCGCGTGCCACAGATCTAGAGACCCTTTTTTTGACGACAGCTGCTATTAAAATATTTTTACAAAAAATTACTGTTAACATACTTGATTGAAGAAAGCCAGAATGTTGGTTGCAAAGTTTTTTTTAAACATTGTACAATTGTTGTTGTTGTTGCTAATGCCCTCTGGCAACCCGCGGGGCGGTGCCAGATCCCTCAAATAGGCAGGCGATGGGCGGAAGGGGCTGTTTCCGTTTTAATGAGCCCCAGTAGGAGGAACTCCGACTCAGCTTGGGGTCCCCTAATTTTGAACCAATTCCAGAGGAGGGACCCACCCCCTGAAATCGGCACCCCCAGAGGTATCGTTTAACAATTTGGAGGACATTGAAGCCACGACGGATTTTACGTGCACCAGCTCCCATTAGGGCACAGCAGTCGAGCCGAGAGGAAGTTGACCCTCCCAAGCACTGGCCAATCCGGATGCTGCTTCACTTTTCGTGTTCTTATGGCAACGGAATTTAGTGCCCAGACCACTGCGGGTTTTACAATTGTACTAAAGTATAGTACATGCTAAAAAGACGTATATTTTCATTTTTAAATTGAATAAAATAGTCATAATAAAGCTACCATAAATCAAAGAACCTGTTCTCAAAAGAACAGGAAAAAGAACTGTTCTTTAAAAAAGAACGGGAACGGTAAACAACTGTTCTTTGAAAATAACGGTTTTCCCCACCTCTAATGACAACCGCTGCTCTTTCATAAGTAATGTTCAATCACTACAGCATAGTAAGTACGAAGAAACATTGGGTTAATTCAAAGCAAAGTAAATTATTGAAACATTCCCAATTTTAACATCCATCGTCAAAGATTCCATTTTAATTAAAGGTGCTGACAGTTTTATCACTGTCGTACGGAATACGTTAGTTTTCCTAACAGATGCCTGAGGCTCCCATGAGTAACTAGTGCCTATGTGATATATTTGTTTATTTTTCATTCCGAAAGTTTAGAAAAAGAAAAACTTACAAAATTCAATATACTGCCCTTTCATACGACCGTTCACGGGTAATCACTTGAATTCGGCTGCTCGTTAACGGAAACAGAGATGACAACCGCTGCTCTTCATTTCATAGAAATATTTAATTACTGCGGCATAGTAAGTATGAAGAAACATTGGGTTAATTCAAATCAAAATAAATTATTGAACATTCCCAATTTTAATTTCCATCATCAAAGATTCCATTTAATAAAACGTGCTGACAGTTTTACCACAGACTTAGGAATGCGTTGCAGTTTTCCTAACCTAAGGGGCGCCCCTGAGTATCTGGCGTCTGTGTGCTCCGCACACATCGCACACATGGGCGGCGGGGCCCTGTTTTCATTATCCGTTTAACCAGAATTTCGCTTAACCGACTCACCGCCTGTCCCATTTAGGCCCGTTAAGAGAGAGTCTACTGTACTCATGGGCGCCTGCAGCATAGGGCAAGGGGGGCAATGCCCCCCTGGATTTTTGTATGCAGTGTTTTCCCTTGCTTTTTTGCTCTATCCAACAGTGTAACCATACGTTGAAGTAGTCTTTGCCCCCCCTGGGAAATATTCTGCCGGAGCCCATGACTGTACTAGGAAATTGATAGTGCTAAAAAGATGGAGAATATCGTTTTGGGGTAATCGTGTGATCAGCATTTAGTAGTCAAACACTGGTTTCATGACCCACTGTTGTACGCTTTGTGGTGAATGGTGGCGTAAATGAAGTATTTGGGTGATTTTTTTTTAGAAATGCTTAGAATGAATTAATGAAGTTTTTGTAAAAACAATTTTATTTTTACACACTTCTAAGGAACCATCAGTAGATAAAGGGTTAAGCGAAAAGCTTATTTTAAGCGGATTGTTTATTTTAACGAAGTTCCATAGTGTTTCTTAAATCAGTACGTGTCTGATAGTGTTAGTGAAACACCCGATTTTATTTTCCGTTGATAAGTGTTATCTGGTACACCTTTGCTTGTGCAAGATAACAAATAGGCAGAATTTTTTTGTTTTTCCCTCTCCCGAGAAGAGGCGTTATTTGAATTAAAGTTTACTTAGGATTATTGTAAAGGGTATTATGACGATTCGATTACCGCTTGATGTGATATTTAACTATTTTGATCAATAAAATTGTTTTAATATCGTAAATATTTTATTTAGTACTTGGAATTAAACGTTTTGAAATGTGAAAAAGATATAGTTTGCGGTAGATTAAGTATACACTACTTCAATATGGAGCCTTCAAAAACAACTTTAGAGAGATTGGATAGTGTCAAATCACTGCAAGAGTTAGATTTAGGAGAGAATGTATTTATAAAAAATTCCGCTTTGTTTGATACTGTTAATGAAAGTTTAGACAATATAATTGGTGCTTCTCAAGAAATAAAAGAAAGTGAACATACAGAAAAAGAACAGCTGTCTGCTTGCGATGAAAATGGTGTTCCCGTTGTTCTTAAAAAATTTCTTCGAAGATTTAGCGAAACTGATGGTTCTGTTGAAGATAGTGTAGAATTGAGGTAATCAATTTTTCTCTTTTAACGTAGTCTTCCGTACACTCGGATAATATCGAACTGAATTTCAAATTTTGCTTTTCTTCATTACAGTGCTTACTTTCACACGGCTATTATACAATTCTGTTTGTATTTTTTACTAAATACGAATGAACAGGCCTGTTTTTATTGGTACTCCAAAAAAAAAAAAAAAAAAAGTATTAAACCAACAAAATTTTGTTGGCGCTATTTTAACTTTATACTTTAAAGTAGAATAACTTTATACTTAAAAGTCGAAATGTATAACTTTATAGTCGAATCCACAGAATTTTCGCAGGTTTAACAAGTTAACCCTGCGAAATGGGTTAATGGTTTGCTTATGAACATAATTTTCGTTACGTCAGTGTATTAATATTGTTTAGGTCATGGACGCCAGAAGGGGGGAGCACTTGAAAAAGATATAATAAACGCGAAAATTTAAGTAATGCTATTTTTTCTTAGCTTAGTACAGTAAAAAAAAAAAGCCGGATTGATATTTTGAATTTTACATGTAATTGTCACATTAGCTTTTTAGACCCGTATTTATGAAAAAATAAAATACACACATAAAATGATACTGAAAGATACGATCGTTTCGACTGAAAATTCGTTCAGTTTTCCTCAGTCAAATCCCTTCGTCTCACAAAACAGAGGGAACTCATTTTATGTGTGTTTTATCTTATCGTTTAACACCAGTATTTTGAGTGTTTTTTTTTTCCAGTATTTATGAATTCTGTCTTGTACATAAATTAAAAATTTTTGAAAAGTCGTCTACATATTTATTTTTAACTTTAACTCGTAGTTGTGGTGAAGCAAAGGCAAGCGCCCACCATTAGGAAAAAAATATTTTGAAACAATGTATGATTAAGCCTTAGCTCCCAAAATAATTGCATTTAAATTTTAGCATTTCTCTTTAACATTAGAGAGGTAATTAATTATTCAGGGATTTAAAATCAAACACTTTTAGTTGAAAATTAATGAAAATTTATATTTTGGGTTTTTTATTACATGGGGATTTCAATTAAGTGAAGGCATCACTGTATCACTTTCGAAACTTGGGCTCTGTTTTAATATGTAGATGACCTCTATGCCAAGTGTAGTGCAGCGTACTTAAGACAAACCTGCACAGGGGATATCTGCAAGGGGGGGAGGTTTCGGCAGAAGTATTTTTAAGGGATTCTAACGTGTATTCACATGACATCTGAAGAAAATTATCCAAAACTCCTGACCGTTAGATCGACAGCCGCGCGTTAGGCCAGAACTCTGGACCTTCACTTTCAGCCATCTACCATTTTCAGTACCCTATGTACAGGGACATGGTGGGGCCCCTTAAGGCAAAAATTGCTGTATACATCAATGCTAGGAAAAAATATTACGCCTCAGTTTTTCTGGCAAAATTCGTCTGCTATAATTGAAAAAAAGTTATTAAATTAAAACTAATGTAATTTAAATAATTGATTATGAGTATACTTAAATTAAGGTATTATCAAAGGTTAAATCAGTTTAAGATTTTATGTTTTTCAGTTGGTACAAAATATTATCACGTTTATTTCGCATATTGTTGTTACATTTTCTAGTTAAGATTCTTCTCCCTTCGAACACCAAATAGACTGTCTGCTTGATCAGGAATTTTTTGAACCACAATTTCTCTCATAACATTGTGAAGGTGCCATCCTCTTTAGCACTTCATAAAATCTCAAAACTCATGGATTGACTAAAATGCAACTCTTGGCGCAAAATTTCTGCCTTCAGAGGCAGAATTTCTTTTCTTTTGTTTTCTTTCGTTGTCATTGCAGTAGGAATAAAACTGAATCTTCTAAATCAGGTATGGACAACCTTTGAAAAGTTGCGGCCCAACTTTAGGAAGTTACCGAAGTCGCGGGCCAAACTTCAGGATGTTAGCAAAGTCGTGGGATGTTAGCAAAGTCGCCGCATAATTCGGATTTATATGCGATTTTGATGATTTATATGGGTTTTATACATGATTTTGGTATGTTCCGCGGGTCGGATCCAAAGTAGTGCTGTAAAAGTAACGACAAAATGAGTATCCGTATGCAGGGGCGTAGCCAGAAATTTTTCATTGGGGGGGGGGGGGTTACAACTACAGCAACTTACATATATGCATACATGTATGTGGTAAGGGAGTCAAGAATATACATTTTGTATGGCAGAAAATTCTTCATGGGGGGGGGGGTTATGCCCCTGTCCGTATGTATTTGTTACTTAGATGTTCACTATTCGTTACTAAGTATTCGTTGTTCGTTACTACTAATAGAATCGGTAGGTTTCTGCCATCGGGGGCAGATGCCAAATTTGCCGCCCATACATAAGGTGACAGATCTTTTTTTTTTTTCATTTTGTCCTCAAAAATACTTCGATTTCTTGGGGACGCGAAAAGCCCCCCAAATTGAAAGATTTGTAATATCCCCCTGAAAGTTTCCGTTTAGTTTATTTCTTTCAGAAATAAAAAAAAAAAACTGAAGAAGACAAAAAACTACTAAAAGCAGCTTCTACTCGGAGAAACAAAGAAATTCAATCTCCGAAAACGTTTGTTGTCATTGTGTGCAAGGGCGTAGCCAGGATTTTCATTACGGGGGGGGGGGGCAGGACATGGAGTCTAACCGGAGAATGCCCGGTTTGTCATAATCAGACACTATGACTAGCTCATTTTAGGGGGGGCAGCTGCCCCACCCTGCCCCTTGCTGGCTACGCCCCTGATTGTGTGTGTAGCGTGTACAGACATTCAATACAGCATTCGACTATGAGCCAAATTTCCCATTTCTGTTTTGTTAATGATCAATCACTTTTCATGAAGAATAATGTTTTAAATATGAAATTGACGTACGAAATTTTTCTTGCACTGGAATACTTCTTTTTAGAGGGGGCACAAAGTTTCATGAAAAATTATTACAAAATTAGCCAATGTAAAAAGCAATGTCTTCTGAAAAATACAAATACTATTCCAAGAGTTAAATTTTGAATAAATTGCAATATTTCAACATGATGTTCCTTTCATATTTCTGGTTTAAATAAATATTTATAAATGAATGAAATAATTCCATTAATTTGTTAGAAATAAGAATACACAATTGATATAAAAAGCTATTCGAGTTCAGTTTTAAGTAGCAAAGTCAGTTAAGATTTAAAGTGTGGGTATACTGGTATACATGGTAACATGTTGTGTCCTCGAATAAGTCCTCAAAAATATTTTCTAGTGTCCCCAAGTTTTCCTTGTATTCGAGGACAATGCTCTATTTGTCCCCAAAATACTGTTTAGAAATATGGTCGCCTTACCCATACATAAACCCATAACTACGTAACAAAACAACTAGAAAAAAAATATTTTGATCGAAGTTGTACAAAGTTGTATTTAGAGCTTATTTTCTCTGATTTACAGATGTTTTTATACACATTTATGGTTTTATACAATGCTAAATTATCTGAATTACTAAGAGTGCACATAGAAATCTTCCAGACGCTGGTTTAACCTGTTCATTCTTATCATAAAAAGTGTAACGGAAAGCTTGTGACTCGTGTTGCTTCTGAAAGCAGGTTCTTGAATACTCCGAGATCTAGGGATTGGGCCACATATATAAAACTAGCAGCGTGGCCCGGCGTTGCCCGTGCAATGGAAGAGAAATGCCCATTTACCTTAAATATAGATTGTAAAGGGAAGGAATGTGAATCCTCCCGCTGCAATGATAAAAAAAAAAAAAAGAACACGGGACTTCCCGCTGCAACGAAAAAAAAAAAAAACCGAACACGGCACCTGATAGAATACAGAGGTTGCCAGGAATTGGACGTTGCTAAGCTGGAATGTGAATCCTTCCGCTGCAGTGATAAATAAAAGGGCATGGGATTTCCCGCTGCAAAATAGAACAAAGCACCTGTGTGTGTGTGTGATCAGACTTTCCCCTAGAACTGAAAAGGGGCAGGGTGCTGCTGTTAACAAAAGGGCACTTTATCCAAGTTTAATATAATTCATATAATACAGTTTAATTAATACAGTTTAAAATGATTAGAAAATTGACGTGATTTATTGAAATAACACTATTTCTATGAAATAAAATTGAATAGCCGCTAATGAAAGTGACCAAAATGAGAAACGTTATTTATGAATCACATTACGAAAACTATTTTCCTACTTTTACAGATACATGAGGAAGGGTGATCTTTGTCCTGCAAACATGCAAAACGAATTGTCTGGACATTTGCTACAACATATGAAATAAATATTTTTGTATTCACATGATATTTTCATTTCTGCTTGTGGAGAAAAATCAAACCCCTATATACTTACATGAGACGTCAGATATTTCAAGTAAAGTTTCAGAGTTAAGGCAGGTAATATGGTTTATTGAACATTACATTTAAGTTACAATTTAGAATGAGAAGAGGGGAGGGGAGACGGGTACAAGAATCAGCGTGGACTCATTTAGCAGTTCCAATGGCAGAAGTTCCTCGATTTTCGATGTGCGGGAGTATTTACGCTCACCACCCCACGTGGTTTGCGAAGACATAACTCCGCCTCTCTAACATCTCTGATCGAACCACACACATTTACCAACATGACCCGCATCCGGGCTACAAGGGCGTGGGGACACGTGTACATCTAAAGAGCTCAGAATCGACGGCCCGATGTCTGACAAATAACAAAATAAATAAAACATAGCTCCAGAGCGCGCGTGGCAAGTATGACAGGAAAGTAAAACTTACAGTGAAAGTACCCGCTTGACCAATACCCAAACTAGTAAAACCCAAATTACCTTTTTATACATTACAATATCCCCCCCGGCAAAAGAAGTCTGACGAGCAATATCATTGAGGTGGCCAGTCTCTCACTTGCGAGTCAGACGTCCTTGCAACCTAATCTTAAAACTGCGAACTAATCTAATTTTCAAGTTTAGACACCTTAAATTTTTCTGGCTAGAATTCTGGAGTTATGGTGTACAATACTTGAGAGGCAGGATGCAGTTTCTAAAATTTGACAAAATATAATGATGCAATAGTACGAAAATCTTACAATAAAAATAAAACAATGAGTGCGCACAATTTTTTTTCAAATTATCACAAGTAATATTTACAACCTAGGTGGGATACAATAATACTGTACAACAATATAGTAATATAATTAAACAAAATGGAATAAACATGGCTGACCTTCATTTTCTTTGGCAAATACTTATGGCTTTGGCTTGCATGGCATAAAGTGAATGGAATGAAAATAACTTGGCAAAATAGTTGGCAAAATGCAGTAAATTTATTTAATGTAAAGACAATGTAAAAAAAAAAAATGTACAAATGTGCGTAGTGTGTAGAAAATTTCGAAAACCATAGCTGTGAAACAGCAGTACCATCACACAGGTATGGGGTATAGTAAATACCACTTGTAGGCATTTTAAGTTTGCCCAAACTTTCAACTCTCCATAGTATGACAACAAAAATGGGTTCAAATGATCCCGAAAAAGGAAGACAATTGTCAAATACGAAAGAGAAAACTTGGCCATTGCCTCATAGCTTCCAAAAAAGGGGAAGAAATGACTCAATAGACAGTTGGGAAAAACTGGGGGATTATTGAGAGGAAGTCCCAGCCTAGTCTAAGTCTAGCTTCATTTATTGTTTGCATAATATCTATAATATATACAAAGAAAAAAGGTGCAGTTTTACTTACACCGCACACACTCGGACTTGGGGACTTCTTCAATGACTAAGAGAAGCGGGTGACAGAGAAAGGTTGGTAGAAGCATAAAAGAAAAAAGGATAGACGATAGACTTTATGCCGAGTATTCAGGGTTCCAAACTCAACACTTAGAAATTTTGAATACATTTTTTTTCTTTTTCTATTTTTCTATTTTTTTTGGATCAATTATTGTTAATTAAATTTAATCACCTTCGTGGGCTAGCTTTAATTTGTCAGGAGGGTAATAAGGTCTTAATTTAGAAGAGTGAACTATTTCCGTAGGTTTCTTAGTATGGTAATTAGGTTTATCAATTTCGAATGTAACTGAAGAACATTTGTTTACAATTGAATAAGGACCTGAAAAAGTAGGAGATAATTTACGTATATTTGGGTAGTTAAATTCTTCATAAATTACAAGATCTCCTGGTTCGAAATTAGCTTCTATGAATTTATTGTCATATCTAATTTTATTTTTATTATGAAATTCTATTGTCCTTTCTTTTGCTAATTTTCGAGCTTCATCAACAGGAGGATAGGTATTTTCCGAAATAGGTGAGTCATATGGCAATTTTCCAAACATTAAATACATGGGTGTAAACTTCGTTACTGAATGAGGTGTGTTATTATATTCACTAATAACCTGCTCTAGTAACACTTAGTCCAAGGAATTTTAGAAGGTGAAGAGTTAACTTTACATTTTAATCTAGTAACTATGGATTGATTTACCCTCTCTACTTTTCCATTTGTCTGTGGATGATGAGCTGAAGTTAATAGTTGTTTAGTATTGTAGTTCTTGAGGAATTTTTTAAAACGCGAAGCAGTAAAAGCTGCATTTCTATCACTAAGTATCTTTTGAGGATCTTGAATGTTGAATATTTGTTTTAGACAGTTTACATAGGTTTCAGTAGTGACACTTTTCGAAGGAAAGGCCCAAACATATCTTGTAGCATGGTCAATTATTAGATGTAGATATTTTTTTGTTGAATTGTAATAGTTCAAACCTCCTACAGTATCAATCGAAAGACATTCAAAGGGTTTATCAGTAGCAGGTACAGCCTGTAACACACCAAATTTCTTCTGTTTAGGTTTTTTGTTAAATTGGCAAGTCGAACAATGTTTAACATAATTGGAAATATCTTGAGTCATGTGAGGCCTATAATAGGAAGGTGAAATTATACTTAACATTTTTTGAACACCAGGATGGCCAAAATTTTCATGTGCATTTTTCATTAAAGTTTTTCTTAAGCTCATAGGCACCACTATTTTTTTGAATCCTTTCTTATTTATGGTAATTAAATCAGTAATGATTTTATATTTAGGACCATGCATATTTTCTGCTAATTGTTGATTTTTAATTTCTTCAGCATCTAACAATAAAACCGAAGGTTGAATTAGTTGGAGATGTTGAGAAGGAGGAATCCTTGATAACATATCAGCTTCGACATGTGTTGGGCCCTTTAGGTACTTTATTTCATAGTCAAACATACTTAATTTAAGGGACCAGCGGAATAATCTTCCTCTTAAATTTTTGACATTTTTTAACCAAACCAATGCCGCGTGGTCAGTATGAATGACGAATTTTTGACCGTGAAGGTAATGATAAAATTTATCAAGGACATCAACGATAGCCAAACATTCTAATTCAGTTATGGTGTAATTCTTTTCATATGATCGAAGCGATCTCGAATGATATGCAATCGGGTGCAAGATACCTGAGGCATCCGGCTGCTTCAACACAGCTCCAACTGAACAATTTGATGCATCAATAAATACATGGATAGGTAATTTAACGTCGTATAATTGTAACACAGGTTTAGATATCAAAATATTTTTTAAGGTTTCAAAACTTTTCTCACAGTTCGTTGACCAATCCCATTTAGCGTTTTTCTTTAACAAATCATTTAAAGGACGTCTTAATTTTGCATACCGATCAATAAATCTGTTATAAACATTTACAGAACCAAGAAACCTCTGTAGTTCCTTTACGTTAGTAGGTGGCTTCAAATTTTTGATAATTTCAATATTAGCATTATCTGGAGTAATTTGACCTTGTTTAACCTTATACCCCAAAAATTTTATAGTGTCCTTAGCAAAGTTACATTTAGATAATTTCAATTTAATATTTTCCTGCAAACAAATTTGGAAATTGTTTCTAAATGCTGCATATGTTCTTCCATAGAAGAAAAAACCATTATGTCATCAAAATAATTATAGGCAAATTTAATTTTATATTTATTTAATATTCTTCTCATCACTCTGTTAAATATAGCAGGCCCTGTCTTAATGCCAAATGGCAAGACCTGGAACGTATAGAGACCTGTATTAGTTACAAAGGCTAGTTTTTCAGTATCTTGAGGGTGGATGGGCACATGCCAAAATCCAGACGCCAAATCAAGAGTTGAGAATATTTTCGCCCCACTTAGTTTATCTAATAAGCTGTCAATACGTGGCAAAGGCTCGGCATCATTTTTTACTATATTATTTAATTTACGATAATCCACACACAGTCTAGTTTTGGTACCCTCTTCGCGTTTATACGCTAAAGTGACGGGTGCAGCATAGGGGCTATTGCTTTCCTTAATTAAACCAGCTTTTAATAATTGTTCAATCTGAGAATTAATTTCGTCTTCCTCTTTAGGAGAGGTTCGATAAGGCCTGAGGCAAACAGGTAAGTCAGAAGTTAAATTTATACGTTGAGGTTCTACATTAATACGACCAATATCATATTTATTTTTTGCAAAGATTTTCTCATATTTATTTAATAATTCCTATAACTTTGGATTGATAGCTTTATAAACAGTCTGAGGGGGAACGCTTTCCTCAGAGGCTTTGCTATCGGTTGAAGAACTGGGTTGATTTAAATGTAGAGACATAGGTAAGGCATCATAATTGTATAAAGGTAATCGAACATTATTTTGAAAAACACATAAATTCACACAATCAATATATAAACAAAACTTTTTACACTCTGGTAAACCCAATATGGCATATGGCAGGCTTGAATATACTATAAAAAATTTTACACACTGAGTAATGTTTCCAATTTCTAAATTAACATAACACACTGTATCAAGTATCAGCAGTCCATCTGCCTGAGTAACATTTATAGGCGAGACTCTCTGCACTTCTAAATTATATCGTCCAACAAAACTTTGCGGCAAGACAGAGAGTGTAGAGCCAGTGTCTATGACACAGGGAACACTAAAAAATTTAAAATTGTCAATTTTGGGTTGAGTTAATTTTTTCCTTAGGTACCCGGGTACAGTAAATAGTCATAAGTTCTCTTCTCGCGAGGTCTCAGTACCATTATTTTGTGAATTTAAAATAGTGGTGTTCGAAGTCATATTCGGGTGAGTCATAATTGGTGTCGCATATGGGTTTGTCGCAATTTGGTTGTAGCTTTTAAAGGGACAAGTATGCGTCCAATGGAAAGCATTACTTATCCCTAGCCCCTCACATTTTCTACATGGAGTTCTAGGTAGTGTGCTTTCTTGATAATTGACATTATTTTGATGGTGTTAACTTTGAGGACTTTGAGATAGGGGTCGAAAACGGGGCCAATTATTTATTTGGGTTCGCCCTTGGGTTGAATTATGAATTGGTTGATGCCAATTTGGTCGGTTATAAACAGGAGCATGGTAGGGTCTAAAATTCCGAAGCTTGGGTGTAAAGTAACTAGAATTTTGTGCATTATTGGGCGAGGAGGTAAAACTTGCCTGTTGGGGCGGTTCGTGAATTTTACTTAATTTTGACGCTACCTTAAGCCACTCGGTGGCACTACTGGGTGGTTGCAGGGTTAAAAGTGCTCTCACATTACTAGGAAGACCCATTGGTCAATCCTTCTAATATTATATTATTAGGTAGCCCCAATTTTCTACCTATTTCTAATTTTTCATGAAAATAAGTTATAAGATTCGAAATTTTTTCTAGTTTTAAATTTGTAAAATCCATGAAAGTAAACACGGTACATGAAATATATTTTTCTCTCAGTATTTCAATCAATTCTTTCCAATTATTACAATTTGCAATATTATTTATGTATGTTGTTAAGGCAGACCCCTTAAGAAATTTTCCTATATTTTGAAATTTCCAGTCTTCATCTTTATTTTGTTGTAAGCAACACTGTTCGTAATATGCTATCCAACTTTCAAAACTCATATTATCTTCAAATTTAAAGGGGGCAATAAACTCATCACTTTTTTGCAGGGACATAGTGGCAATAGTTTGTGTATTTTCTTTACCATCTAACGACATGCTGAAATTTTTTTCTAAATTTTTACCTGAACGGAGAAGCATTTAATAATTGCATTCAGAATTTTTATTTAGCAGCATTAATAATACTGAAATAAATTTACAAAATCTTACCTTAATGAAAATACTATACTAATGGGGAAAAAAATGCAGATATATCACTATATATATATATATATATATATATATATATTTTTTTTTATCAACACTAAAATAGCACTTAAAATAACACACACAATTAATAACCATTTAAATATAATGCTCTAATGTTCACTTCAACTCTGAAAATATACGTACTTCACTTAATCAATATCCACAAGTTGAAATCGTCATTCTTCAACAATAAACAAAACACACACACAAAAAAAATATCTTCTCTCTCAAGTTAAATGCAGGCAGGAGGAGTTTCGGTCAACAAGTTGTACGCATAAAAACAAAAATATTCGGCACGGAGAAAAGGGGGAAATAATTCACCTGTTGCACACACTTCTCGTGGGGGCCTGTTGGGTGCAGAAGTAATGATGACAAGAGTTTCTCTTGGTTTGCGGCGAATGTGCAAAGAAAAAAAATGAATTAGGAGGCGCAGATTTCGGTATGATGAGCGCTGCAGAAATACGGCATAGGCTGTTCATCAATGCAGACGTTCTTCCATTTCGGCATTAACGGCGTAGAACGTACAGGACGTTCTGTGAAGTACTTCGGAAGATAACCCGACTCATCAGTTGGTGTTGAAATCTCCCAGAGCAGGGCTCGACGAAGTTGGCCTGCGGAGAGTGGACTCAAGGGAAAGGCCATCGGCTGGTCGGCGAAGAGGCGCGCTGCATCTCCTGCGAACGATGGGCGATGAACCCGTCTCCCGGATTATTGAGCGTTGATTTTTTTACGATTTAAAATTTTCAATTGGCACACAGGCAATCATCCTGTCGGCTATTTGAGACGTCAGATATTTCAAGTAAAGTTTCAGTTAAGGCAGGTAATATGGTTTATTGAACATTACATTTAAGTTACAATTTAGAATGAGAAGAGGGGAGGGGAGACAGGTACAAGAATCAGCGTGGACTCATTTAGCAGTTCCAGTGGCAGAAGTTCCTCGATTTTCGATGTGCGGGAGTATTTACGCTCACCACCCCACGTGGTTTGCGAAGACATAACTCCGCCTCTCTCCCATCTCTGATCGAACCACACACATTTACCAACATGACCCGCATCCGTGCTTCAAGGGCGTGGGGACACGTGTACATCTAAAGAGCTCAGAATCGACGGCCTGAAGTCTGACAAATAACAAAATAAATAAAACATAGCTCCAGAGCGCGCGTGGCAAGTATGACAGGAAAGTAAAACTTACAGTGAAAGTACCCGCTTGACCAATACCCAAACTAGTAAAACCCAAATTACCTTTTTATACATTACATACATATACAAATATACACATCCATATTTTCCAATACTATTATAATGTTGTGTGAGGATACAAATTGCAATCTAAACATACAACTTAAAATACATTAAAAACAAAACAACAATATATATACATACATACACAAGCACACACATATTCACATATATACACATATATTCATCATGTAATATAAGCACCTTCATATAAGCATAAAATAGCAACATCCCACGACGTGCTCCCATAACTGTTCATCCACATATTACGCATCGCACTAGTACTGCAAGGGCGGATTAAAGCGGAGGGGGCGACCGCCCCCCCCCCTCCCGAGAAGAAAGAAATTAATGTAAAAGATCCTATTTTACTTCCATAAAATGGATGTTTATGTCAATCTTCTAACTAACCGCCCCCACCGACAAACTAACCGCCCCCCCCCGACAAACTTGCAATAATCCGCCACTGTAGTACTGTTATGGTAAATTTTTCATCTAAGATATTCTAAATATAACTTCTGCAATTCAGCGTAAATGAGACATATTTGCCGTAAGTAGTTTTTACATTGCGTTAAAAATAAAAATTGTTTATATATATATATATATCCATACTATTATTAGATCTGAAGTGATGTGGCATTATGGGACAGTTTTCAGAAATGTAGTGCAATGGGTGACCCTGACGGCCGCATATACATAGATCATTATCCAGCTTTTCAATCTTATACATATAAATCGGAAAATAACCGTTGCCAGCCAGAAAAGGAACAATAACAGGATGAATGATTGTTTGGGAAAATTTCACAGTTTTAATAAAATTATATGTATAGCGACCATTACTTGAGTTAATCCATTCATCTTGCCAGGTATTTATAATTTCCTGTTTAAGTAAATCTATGTATGAAGTAGGATAATGGAATATTGACATTTACATTATTATGATCGTGAAGTAATGGCTCTTTAGCAAGCTGGCCTGCTCTTTCATTTCCTTCGACCCCGACGTGAGCCCTAACCCAGGCAATTACGAATTCTATGTGACTATTAGCGATTATGAGTCCTAGACTACTGCAAATTATAGAAGTCGAGGGCAAAGGAGATTTATAGGCTTCAACGGTTGATTTGTTATCTATATAAATTATTACTTTATTATAATTATTTGCTATTGTCCATTCAATTGCCTTCAAAATTGCCAATTGTTCGGCCTGATAAATTGTATTTCTATTGCGTAATCTTTTATTAAAATCAAAAATGTATCTATTATCCTTTTTGGCTGAAAAAGCATAGGCTGTCCCCACCTCCATATGTGATCCATCAGTATATATCTCTAAATATTCAATTTGCTTACTTTGTTCAATTTTTTTATCAATTTTTAAATTCTTAATTTCTGAAAACAAGTGAGTGAGTAATTTATTTAAAGCACACTCAAAATTATTAGGTAAAAGTGGTGTATTATTTATAATGACCGGTTTATTTTCATTTAAAATGCAATATTTTTTCAAACTGGACTCTATAGTGATAATAATTGGAGGGATACCTGTTAAAGCATTAAGGGCTATTGCAAAGGTGCGTTTGAATACCTTTGTAAGTTGTAATAGTATTTGCGGGCGTTTCTGGAAGGCGGTCAAACACTAGATCGACGGGAAGACGAAGATCTCTTCCGAAAAGCATCTGGGAAGGTGTGAAGCCGGTAGTCTCATGGACGGCACTCCTATAGGCCAGCAAGAAGAGGGGGAGTTTCTTGTCCCAGTCCTCTTGATTCCTAGAGACCAGAAGTGAGAGGTTGTTCAAAATTGTGCGATTGAACCTCTCCACCATGCGTAAAGGCTGGTGGCTCCACCATGCTAAAGGCTCCCCACCATGGTGTAAAGGCGTTGTCTGGGTTTTGTCGATTCCGAGAAGTTGACATAGTCCTTTAAAAACTGCAGCGGTAAAGTTCGTTCCTTGGTCGGAATGAAGTTGCAGAGGGGTTCCATATCTGGAAATTCATTCTTGCACCAGTACCTCTGCTACGGTCGTAGCTTCTTGATCGGGAATAGGAAACGCTTCGGGCCATTTAGAGAAATAGTCAATGACAACTAGGATGTATTTGTTGCCATCCGAAGTTCGCGGAAGAGGTCCCAGGATGTCGAGGGCAATTCTCTGGAAAGGAGCTCGTACATTGTAACGATGTAGTTTTCCACGGCTTCGTTTCTTCGGGACTTTACGGGCGTCACAAGCTTGGCACCACTTTTCGACATCGCCTCGAGCCCTAGCCCAGTAAAAGCGCTCGCGAACTTTCTGCAGAGTCTTTATTATGATAAAATGGCCCCCAGTTAAGCCATTATGAAGCTCTTCTAGAACCTTCGGAATCCTCGAACGAGGGAGTACTAACTGTCAACGAAGCGTCTTGCCGTCGATACATGCCCATTTACGATACAGGACTCCATTTCTCATGCGAAGCGAATCCCATAAAGCCCAGTACTGTTTTGTTGCCGGACAGCAAGATGGTATTTCTTGCCAGCTGGGCTTATCGCCAGATTTTTCCATAAATTCCACAATAGGTTTGATGTCGCTATCTGCTAATTGGTCCCCCCGAACATTTTCGTCACTCCAGGGATCTTGAGATGGTGCCGATGATGTAACTTGGCGGATAACGGGATGTTTCAGATGGTAATTTTTCTCCGCTCTGGAGCAATAGCGACAACTGTCTATGCAGGGCCTTCTCGACAAAGCATGTGCATTTCCATGAGATGCTCCTTTCCGATGACGTATCTTAATGTCATATTCTTGTAACCTCTGTATCCACCTGGCTATCTGGCCCTCTGGATTCTTGAAATTTAGAAGCCAGGTTAAAGAGGCATGGTCCGTTCGGAGCATGAACTTTCGGTCACAGATAATGATGGAAATGCTCCACGGCCTTAACGGTAGGAAGAAGTTCCTTTCTCGTAACACAATAGTTACGTTCTGCCTTCGAAAGGCACTTGCTCCAGTAAGCAATAGGCTCGTTTACATGTGAAAATGGAAAATCCCGGGTTAAAGCGGAGTACAGGGAAAAACTCGCAATGCATCATGGGAAAGCGTGGTTGACTCTGCATTAACCCTCCTTTCGGCCAGGAATCTTTCTACCCCGCATTTCCCCCCCCTAAGTAGGGGAAGCGGGGTAGAAAGCAGTGTAAGTCCCGGGATTTACTCCGCATTTTTGCACATGTAAACGGGACCAATGACGCGTTCTTGGCCATCTATCTCCTGGGACAAAACTGCTCCGACACTCTCCTTACTTGCATCTGTGTCCAGGATAAATGGCTTGTCAGGGTGAGCATACGACAGGATCGGCGAAGATGTTAGGGCCGTCTTGAGTTCGTTGAACGCATCCTCACATTCTGAAGTCCATAGAAATTTTTGTCCAGTCTCGGTCAATTTGTGAAGTGGTCTTTCAATTTTAGAAAAACCCTTCACGAATTTTCGATAGTAAGTACACAGACCGAGAAAACTTCTTAAGTGATGGATATTCTCAGGACGACTCCTGTTCTGGACTGCGGACGACTTTTCGGGATCGGTTCGGACTCCGTGGGCAGATATTACGTGCCCGAGATAACGTACTTCCCGACGGAACAAGTTGCACTTAGATGGACTTAGTTTCAAGTTCGCCAACCTTTAATTTCTGCAGCACCTTTCGGATGTTCTCGAGATGTTCTTCGAAAGTCTTTCCGACGATGATGATATCGTCCAAATAAACGAGACATGCTTCGTAGGAAAGTCCTCTCAACACTGTGTCCATTAGACGCTCGAATGTAGCCGGTGCGTTGCAGAGTCCATAAGGCATGACTATGGCTGTTCTATACAACTGGTCGACTCGATTCTTTCCTACCCCCGGTCACTCCTCAGATTCTCCCTGCAGTTCGAAAAACCAAGCTGGTCTCTGACGAGGGGGCTCTACGGAAGCTGACAGTTTGATTGATTATTACTGTTCCGGAGCAAACGGAGAAACCTTTTCTATTCTCAAAGCCCTTTTTCCCCCCAAAAAAACCCCAGGGATTTCCCTTGAACAGACCAGAAGTAAAAGTTACGAGCTGAAAACTTCTTGTCAAGCTTTCTAAACTTTCTATTTATGCAATTAAACAGGTTTTGGCACATTATCTTTTAATAAACATTTATGAACGTTTATTCACATTTTTATACATTTAAAATTCTTTGTAAAAAAAAAAAAAAATTAATGTTTTTTAAGGCTGTAAGGGTATCGCACATTTATTTATGAAATTCTCACAATTTCACATATTTTTATACGTTCGTATACATTTTAACGCACTTTTCACTGGGTTAGCATTGGAAATATTTGATTTTTTATTTTAGTTACTTTTCGAATTCCGCGCTCGATTTGTGTGCACATTTAAAATTCAAAAAGTAGTGCGCGCACAGGCCGCAGCGTGACACAGCTGGTATATGCGTAGGGTATACATCAGCGATACACATTTTTCTCCACGTGTTGGATTTTGTTCGATTTAATCAATAATTATGTACGCGAATTTATTATTTATCAATAATTATGTACTTACGTTGTAATGAATAGTAATCGTGTTTATTTCTAATGAATGATCTATTTATAATTCAAACTAGCTGTGTACCCGCCCTTCATACGGGAGGAAGCAGATATTTTTCTAATACACCTGATTAAAATTTATTCAATCAGAGCAAAACTATGGAATTGTTTCACTCGTAACCTGGCATTACGATAACTGGAAAAAAAAAACTACTTTACTTCGTGGAAATTTGTAATGTAGTTTGTTTCTTTAACGTTTAGAGTTCTACCCACAACAGAGGAAATTATTTAAGTACTAGCTCGTCGACTATTTTCCTTTATTTTTTACCGAAAACTA
Organism: Cheiracanthium punctorium; assembly: GCA_038373885.1. Classification (NCBI taxonomy): domain Eukaryota; kingdom Metazoa; phylum Arthropoda; class Arachnida; order Araneae; family Cheiracanthiidae; genus Cheiracanthium; species Cheiracanthium punctorium. The sequence continues at coordinate 4,143 of JAWZYV010013089.1, read as the reverse complement.
TGTGATAAAGTGTCAATAATGAACGAAAACAATTTCATTGATTACCACATTACACCCAACAAAAGGAAAATAAAACATCACATTTTCAGCATTTGATATCCTGCAGATGATATTTTAGTGTTCTCTATTGAACTTCTGAGGAAATAAGTATTTTTGAAGTTTTTTTGCACCGAAAAAGAACTTTTGTTTGAAATTTAAAAGTAAATTATTTTTAATCATGGGTAAATATTGAACGATAAGCATCATCTATGAAACCATAACTCTTGGAACGCGCGGTTCGAATATTTCCGATAATAACCTACCCTCAATCGCTATCCCTGAAAGGGCTCAAACCCATATGCTCCTCCGAATATTTTGGATTTACCAACGTTTTTTAAGGGACTTCGTAAAAATGTTATCACACATGTGAAGGAAATAAATTGCAAAATAGAATAGAAACAAAAATCCTATTCCTTTTGAAGCACCATCAAATTAATGTTCTATTTATTTTATTTTGATGATTCTAAGACCTCCGAGAGTGTGCATTCTCAGCAAATCGCAATTCGTAATCCAATAAGATTCCGCAAACATGACTGAAGGAAATAATTTAACCTAGCCGCAATATCAACAGATTTCCGCATACACTCGGATTCCGATTTGCTGCGAATAACCACCCTGTCCCCGCGGAAAATGGGATTAAATCTTGTTCACTTCCACGAGATTTTTACAGCTAACTTAAATCATAAAGTTACGAAATTATTTTGCGCGTGATGTAATTTTTACCTGAGAGGTGATTAAGTTAAATTGGCTTTGAAAGCGAATCATAAAACTCGTGAAAGATGCTTCAATCTAACATTTTTTGCCAATTGCATAGTTTTTGCATTATTTCTAAATATTAGGGTTTCTTTAAAATATTTATTTATTCATGTTTTATTTTTCAATGCAATACAAGATATTTTATGCAAAAAAAAAAAAAAAAAAAAAAAAAAAAAACGTTTTATTTGGTGAACAAAAGTTAATAACATTTCCCCTTTTCTTAATTGAGTTGTTCTCACAGTTTTACATCAAGTTATAATAACTGTTTTAACAGATATTTTTTTCTTCTTGCTGTATTTTTTTCATATATGAAGTTCAATATTCGATAATTTATCCATTTAATTTTCTATATATCGTCATTCTTGCTTATTTCAGCAAGTTTTTTTTTTTTTTTTTTTTAAGTTTATCTTAAAAGTTTAATGAGTTTTGTAAAGCAGAGAAAGAGTTTTAGAAGATATAAATTTAACTTATAAAGCTTTAAAAAAAGTATTTTGACCTTTTGCATTATAGTATAAATACTTTTTACTAATTTCATGACAATTTGGTAAACTGCTGAAGTGTATAGCTCTAGGTTTCCTGCCTACCGCGCGGCTGTTTTCTCCAGACGCGTCAGAACCCCTCAAAAAGTCCTCTGCCCAAGGCATACCCTAATTAAGCAGACATCCTTCGTGTAGATCTGCCTTAACCACAAAACAAAAATAACTTTCTTGATAATTTACACTGGAAGTAAAAGTTTTAATATTTTTAATATTAAATAAAAATCATAATCACTTTCAATCCCTATTGAAAGGGTCCCTAAAAAACACTGACCTAGGATATACTTCTTTATATATTGACCTTATACATATAGAATTAATTATAAAGTTATTTTATTGTGGTGAATTAAAACTTTCAGGAGATTAAATGTAAACAAATACAAACTTTTAGTTTTTATAAAGCCCTCTTACAAAAATTTCCAACTAAAATATGCCTCTGTACATTAATGAGGTGATGTAGAAAGTTTCAGTTTTTCTCATAAAAAGGCTTGCATATATATTTAATCAAAACTGGTGAGGGGAAATAAGCTTTGCAATACTAATAATGGTAAAAATATAATTATTAAAACTATTCCAACAAAACTAATTAAAAATTAATTTTAATTACAGTTATATATAGCCGATATTTTACATTTTAAGAAATTATTTTTAGCAAGTTTCCTTTAAAAAGAGGGGTTTTTTTAGAATTTAGAAATGAAAATTTGTTTAAAAACATTACACTTATACTAACATTTGATTTAAAAAGTTTTTTAAGGAAGTTTTTTTAAATTGATTTATTAATACCATAATTTAATTCTGAAAAAAAAAGCATGTCTAAAATAAAAGTAGTAATATTTAAATTAAATACTTTCAAAAATAAAAATATTTATATGTAAATATACTATATACTTATAAATCATTCATTCTAAGAATTATTATTTAAAACCAAAGAGTTAACAAGATAAATTACCATGAATCAGAATAAACTCTTGCACTTATAAAAAGAAAACCAGTAGTAATAAGCCATAGCTGATTACAAATCAGACTGAATGTGATTAATCAGACTGAATGTGAACATATTACAGAGAACGTGCATGTTAAATCTGTATAGTCTTAGATTCTATTTTTAGGGTTGCCTGTTAGGTGAGAGATGGTATTTAAATTTTTCGAAACTGCTGTAATTTCTCACTGAATCACTAGTTCTGGACTTTGTTCAATTTGTTTGTATTCTTAAGACAATCAGTTTATTAAAAGAACGCTGAAATTAGTATTATTGTTATTATTACTCCTTTGTTCATTCTCTATTCATTTTTTAATCTGGAACAAGGAGTTTCTGTAGAGTGTAGGAGAGTCATACTGTATACTTACAATCAGGCCACTGTTCTTGGAAATGTTGTCTGAATGGCAATTTTCAATACAGATAAATACAAAATACACTAATGTAACTATGTTTACGCCCACTAGTTTCTCCCATTTTTTTTTAAATTCACGCCCCCCCCCTTTTCTCTTCACAAAATACAAACCCATTCAATATTGTGCGCTTTTTTCCATGATTCTTTACATATATATGCAAAATTTCAAGCCGATCGGTCGGACGGACTGGAAGGAGTTCCTGGACAAACAAATAAACAGACAAACTTTCACATTTATATAATAGGTATAATACTTTGTTAAAACATAATACATCTATTGAGGCTTTATCTGGAAACATAATATTCTGATAACTATACCAAAATCTTTGTCTCCTAAAACATTTAATAACAACAGCAAAAACTAACTTAAATAAAGAAATAATAGATGTAAAAAGATATCGTTATTACCTATGTTGACAAACCATCAAACAATTATGCAATGACATGTAAGAAATTATATATCATTCTAGCTTCTAACTTTATCGTTTAACACCAGTATTTTGAGTGTTTTTTCAATCTCATGCAGGGTAATTCCGGGACGCATATTACCAACCTTTACATTCATTCGAACCATAGAAGCCGCGTTGACCTTCGTTTTCCTTCCGCCCGGATTTCGAGATCCCTGATTGGTTAGCTCACTGACGTCATGCATGCCCATCTAAGGCTAGCCCACCGAATTTGAAAACTGGCAAGTCTGTACGGCAAATGATGAATTAAAATGATTACGGCATACATATATATATATATATATATATATATATATATATATATATATATATATACACATAGTAAAATTAAACTTCATTAAGTATGTATTCTTCTCTAATTTCTAATGTTAGTCATAAAACATTCAAAAATGCAGTGATATATTAAATCAATTTTCTAATATTTAATTAAATATTATTTTTTTAATTGTGATATATGAAAATAAACAGAAAAAGAAATAGCCAGAAACACTAAATCATTTATGGAACTAATTATATATATTGAAACTTGTACAAATTAACTTATCCATTAAGAAAATGAGATGGCGCCACAGCGATTTCTTTACACTACTATTTAGTATTACATAAAATTAACACTGTTTAAATTTTAACATGCTTACGTATAGATAAAATACAAATTTAATTGACGTTTTCAGCCGAATAATAAAACTTACTCTGAATGAAAAAAAAAAAAAAATAAATAAATAAAAACCCCAAGAATTTCTCCAATACATATTAAACGAATTTTCTGAAAAAGATAAATAAATTGATTCATCATTGAATGTTTTTATGATTGATGAACCAAATGAGACATTGATGAAACAAATTTTTACTGCGACTGAAAAATATTAAAACGTAGGGATTTTGTTTTATTTTTTTTCTGATTTATCATTTTGAAAATTATTGTTAAAATTATGAAAAAAATATAGGAAATAC